>BMAO01009586.1:0-34184 GCA_019973975.1 Trichonephila clavata | reverse complement strand
AATCAAGCAATTAAACGTTTTTGAACGTGTCTTTTATTTTCGTTAACTTGCTTTGATAGTTCATTACTATGAAATTTTTATTCCGTTAGTAATAACTTATCAATGAAGAGAAATTTATCAATCAACAAAAACCACCCTACTAGTAAAAATAGAGGTTATATAACATCAAAATGTTCCACGTGTGTTTTAGTTTAATGATTTCTGAAATTTTGCACTCTCAATTTATCTCTGATAGAATTCTGCATCGTCCCTTGAGAGTAGCATCTCTCCGAATCTTTTCTTCGTCTTTCCACTTTTTATTCTATTCCCTACCTTTGACTTTTTTTCTGTCTTTCATTCCAAATCTTTTTAATTCTTCCTTGTTGAAACGTGAGGAGAATAATATTTTAAAATCAAAAATAACCAATTTAATGAACAGTTTAATGAAACAGGATTTACTACGAAAGGGAATGGAATTTCTTAAAGATCTATCAATTATTTTAAGCAAATTTTTAAATAAAAATATTTACACTCATCAAAAAATTAACACCCTTTAATATTATCTGCAGTTTTCATCCCAATTGGATAAAATTGAAACCGTTCTGATATATATATATATATAAATATATATATATATATACGAAATAATTATGAATACGAAAAAAAAAAACGAATGAACGAAAATCCAATATACGAAAAGAGTTATGAATGAGAACGTTTGTTAACGTCGCAGTATAAAGTAATACAAGGGCTGCGGCCAACGAACCATGTGACGTTTGAGAAATATAATCGTAGCGTGAGATTTGTGCATATAAATATTTACGTCACAGCTATTAATTACAGTATATACATTAACATTAAACTTATTCAAAATATTGGTTATTTCATTAGAGTCCAGAATATGATATTTGTGAGGGAAGAGGCCTCAACCATTCACTTCAATGTTTTCCAACCGACTTTCTCTGCCCTCTCCAGGCTCCGGGGGGGGGGCGCACCTTTATCCTCGAATTACATCTGACTCGTGGTTTTTCACACAAGCGAAGGTTGTCCGGGCGTTGACAGATGACAGGACATCGCAATATTTAAAGGTGCGCGTGTGCATAGGAACGTGGTTATCCATCCGCAAAAAGAAGCTGATTTTTCAGCAGTGTGATGCTAAAACGTCACAACCTCATATATTTGAGCCATGGTCAAAAAATAGGGATGACACCTGAGCTGTCACCCTTCTCCAAACTACCAATCCACACCAACAGGAGAACTTTGGCCCGACAAATTTAAGCTGCACTTGCCCAACTACACGGAAGGTCTGCTATGATACTGGATCCGATCTTGTGACTCGACAAGGCTGGCCACGAGTTCACGACCATGAATATTTGTTACCACTACCAAAAAAAATGCTAAAGGTCAAATACTAAATTACCTTGAACTTGTTAGCTCGTTAAAAATAAAACAGATAATAAACAGTTCATAATTTGAAACATCATAAAAAATGAACTGGTAATTTTAAATATTATGAACTGGGTCATAACCCTTTAACACCATTTTGCTTAAGATAGTACTTCCGGATTTCAGTATTGGATTTAAGGGGTTTATATATATAATATGCAAAATCAAAGTATCTAAAAAAAATGTATTGGCTTTGTTTCAATTTCCTTTTTTCGTGCACTGAATTTAATAAGCCCCATATTTATTTTGATTGCAATTTCTATAATAATAATTTCGTAATTTTTTGGAATATTTTAATGATTGAAAAATTAATTCATTAAATATTGTTATCATACCCGAAAATCTGTAAGTAAAATACTTCACACAGTCAAATACTTGAATTATGAACATTTTGAAATATCCTCGTTCGACATTGTTATGACTCTTTACTAAAGAATAAGTAAATCATAATTTATGATATAGTAAATAAAATAATAGATCTGAATCTATTATAATACCGTCACATAGTACACTGCTGGCCACCGTAAATGCAACACCAAGAAAGACAAGAGATAGCACAACAAATTTATTTTGTAGATAACATGTTGACCAAGTATCAAATGATTAAATTTATAGACTTCTGTGAAGTGTGGTTCCTGCCAAAATCAGTTGCCAGCGGCCATTGTTGGAGATCACCGCTGCCACACTTCTCGGCATTGATTCAAAGAGACTTTGGATGTGTTCTTGGGGTACAGCAGACCAAGAAGGTTCTCCACGTTGCCAAAGTTGATCTAGTGTGGCAGCTGGGGGTGTAATCTGGGTCAATCGTTGAGCAACCATGAACCACATGTTTTCTATCGGAGAAAGATCCGGAGAGCGAGCCAGCCAGAAAAGCAATTCAATCTGGTGATTGACGAAGAACCTTTGGACAATGCGTGCCACGTGTGGTCGCGCATTATCCTGTTGAAATATGGCTGTGGCCAAGCCCTGAAAGTAAGGAAGGACAACTGGCTCCAACACCTCGGAAATGTAGCGCTGGCTGTTTAAAGTACCGGCAATGCGTACTAGAGGAGTGCGAGAGTGAAATCCAATACCACCCCATACCATAATACCCGGTGCAGGACCAGTGTGGCGGTGCATAATGCAGCTGTTCAGCATCCTCTCTCCACGGTGTCTCCAGACTCGAATCCGACCATCGTGGTGTTGCAGACAGATGCGTGACTCGTCAGTAAAGACAACTTCATTCCATTCTGCCGCCCACATCCTTCTTTCATCGCACCATTGGCGGCGGAGACGTCTGTGGTTCTGCTCAAGGGTAGACCAAGCAATGGACGTCTGGAGGACAGACCACTCTGCTGTAAACGGCGTCGAATGGTACGCGCAGACACTGAATGATACGTTACAGACTCAATGTTCTGTGCTATGGTTCGTGATGTGACTGAGCGATCCATCACTGCCATGCGCACACTTTGCCTGTCCTCACGTGAAGTGGTACACTGAGGTGGATGCGATCGACCACGTCGGTCCGTCGTACCCTCCTGCATCCAACGGTCACATATCCGCATTACAGTTGTTTGGTTTCGTCCAACACGACTACCGAGTTCTCTGAAAGATAATCCAATCCACAATCTCGGTAGGCCACTATCCTTCCTCTGTCGAACTCGGATACTTGATCAAAGCTGATCGCTGTTTTCTACGAGACGTAACTGATCGTTTTTTGAAAAAACCACAAGAAAAACACAATTGCCGAACTTGAAATCGTCGAAATCTCCAAGCCTTAAATAGCGCTTTGAGGTGGCGCCACAGGCGTGCGCGATATATTTCTGCGGTGAAATTCTAATCATTTGCATATCTCACCTCCGCTAATGCATGTTTTAAATTTCATGTTATTTGCGTGCTTCCTTCAGGGTGTTGCATTTACGGGGCCAGCAGTGTAATATTCCAAACAGTTTTCTTCTTAAAAGCAGGCGATCTTATATACCATTTTTTCTACTCCCTTCTTTGTTTTCCTCATGTCATTTTTGAACTTTTTATGCAGATACAATTCAGTAAATAAGATCCCGATATATTGTGAAATGCCTTTAGAAGACCATTTAATGTGTCCTAGAACGATAAGACTTTTTGCTTGTAATTATGCATTAAATCATTAAATATGTTTAATTTAACACATTTGTATTTTTAATATATCAGGCAAATTATACGTAATTCCCTTACCCACAACTTACCTATTAATTAATTAGCTTTAAGCGTCAGTGTAAAAACTAATATAATACTCGAGCGGAAAAGATTAATTACTCGTGCTACATCAAATAAGAAGTCAAAATACGCTTTGAAATAGACAATACCTCAAAACCCCATTTATGACAATTTCGATTGCAAAATGCAGGCATATGTTTGATTTCATCAATCAGTTAAAAAATCAAAGAAAGCAAAAACTCACTAATAAAAAAAGAAGTAATTCATATAAATTTGAACTTTTTTCAAATCGTCACATCTACTACCTATCCATAACATGATAATTATTCGGAAAATATATTTATTAAATAAACTGTTAAATGTTGATTTCCATCTGAATTAAATGTAGAAAAGCTCATTTGAATATTGTTTAATTACATCGCGAACACATCAAACTTATGAAGGCCAGTAATTTGAAAACTGATTTAGATTACTGAATTACACGGGGCATTTGATAGATTTAAAACTATTCATAAAACACAGTTACTAATCTTACTTTTTAGAATAAGATATTTAAGTAACTAAAAGATTGAATCAATTATTTTATCTCAGAAGAATACATGTGTGCAATCCTATATTTCGTTGATAGCACCGTACATGATAGAGAAAAGATAATTTTGCATCGATTCATCGTTATAAATCCCGCATGCGAATAAGATTTGCAAACTCATTCAAGTTACTTATGCCATTATTGTATGGGATGTTGAATTGTTGTTAGGATTGTTGCGGAGTGACGCACCTGAACTCTTATCGAAGAACAATACTAACACATTAGATGTGTACAATCAGCAGTTGGATAGTCGCCAAGCGGCATTGTAAGAAAAGCACCTAATGCCGATTAAACATGTCAGCGCAGCATTTTGCCAGGATGACACTCAATCTCGCAACAAGTTGGTAGTAGGTCCCCCCCTCCAAAAAGCATAAGATTTTTAATAGTGGACAATTTCATAACCTTATGTTTCTACAGGGTAAGTCAAAATGAATATAACGATTATAAACGGTTATAACTATTTAATGGAAAAGATTTTATCGGAATATTTATACAGAATGTAGACAAAAACTTCAAAATTCTGTGTATAAGTTATCATTAAAGTGTATAATACAGGTATTTCATAGAATAATTAGGTATTTCATGAAATAGCTAGACAAATCAGTTAAAGTATAGATTAGATGTAAATTTCCATACTTTACTTAGTTATTCTATGAAATAACTAATGATGGACCGTTAAAAAAAGGGAAAAATAAAATATTTCAAAGCTATTTCATAAATTACTCGATCATAAATATCTAAAATCTCCTCTAAAATACGTTTTATCCCTATTGTGGATGATTAATTGATAAATAACAAGGAAAAGCAGATGATGTAATATATTATTATTCATATTGCTCACATTAGTTAAACAGAAAGAAAAAAAACAAAATGCAATAGAAATAGCTATATTTAAATATTATGAAACAAAATATATGCTGCGAAGAAAAACTAATGCTTCAAAAAAACAGAACTATTTCAAACAAAAAAAATGTGAGATATTAATTTAGACTTTATGAAATACCTTTATTTTACTTTTCACTATTTATTAGAGAAAGAATTGCTGTGATGACACTGAATTGCATTACCCATTACTTTTCAAACAAGCACACTTTTTATTATTACACATTTGTTTTACTAGAGCACTTTTTAAATTCTTGTCCAGTGCCGCAACTTGGAGCTGTTGCTATAGATCGAAGTATTGTGTCAATATTCGGAACTTCTTCAAAGGAAATTAATTCTCGCTCACATACACTGAATTGAGATATAGAGTACAATTGCTTTATTGGATCGTTTTTTGTTCCTAATCGATTTAAAGAACTTTCGAGGGCCATGTTTCATACTTTAACGATTAATTAATTGCTATTCTATAGAAAACCCAATTAAATCATAGAATTCAAAAATTTTATGTACTCTACCTAATTTATCTAGTTATTTCGCGAAATACACCTAGTTATTCTATGAAAAAACGGATTTCACATACTTTAACGATAACATATATACATCATAGATGTTCTACCTGACTTCCCTTGGCCACACGGACAACATCTAGGCGGTACTCCATTTCAGGGTATACATTCTAAAGTATCTGTGCAGTTATCGACGCACACAAGCGCATTATAAATGAGTACTTTCAGTTCCTCAGTTGTTTTGGGCATGACATGTGAAAGACAGAGTGCATGTGCTTTCCATTGGACATACACATGTTAAAGACTTGTGCTTCCCATGCCCAAAACATTTGAAGAACTAAAAATCTGCCTTTGTAATGAGCTTGCATCGATGACAGCACAAATGCTTCAGAATGTATACCGTGAAATGGAGTACCGTCTAGATGTTGTCCGTGTGAGACCAAGGGAAGTTACATATAGCATTTATGATGTATATACACAGAATTTTGAAGTTCCGTCTGCATTCTGCATAGATCTTATGATAAATTCTTTTCCATTAAATAGCTGAATGTATGCTGTGAAATGGAGTACCATCTAGATGTTGTCCGTGTGAGACCAAGGGAAGTTATATATAGCATTTATGATGCATATACACAGAATTTTGAAGTTCCGTCTACATTCTGTGTAGATATATTATCAATAAATTCTTTTCCATTAAATAGTTATAACCGTTTGTAATCGCTATATTCATTTTGATTTACCTTGCATTTTATTTTAAGGAAACTATATTGGGTTTTCTTCCAAATATTCCTTGAAATGAAATGTTGCATTTATAATTTTATCCAATACCGCGTGCTAGATTTTACCAACACACTTACAGAACTAATCGCTTTAACTCAAACAGTTAAGGAAATGTTTGTGTGAAGATTATATGTCAAGTATATATATATTTTGATCTTCAATAATATATGATAGTGTCTCTACTTTTTCTTTTTTTTTGAAATGTAATTTGAAAATGATTACTTAACAGCTTTCAGTTAATATTTGCCTTGCTACCTGCTATCGTAATAAAAAAAAAAGATCCGTGATATCTTATTCGTAGTATAGTGAAAAATAAAAAAAAACATTTAAGTTATATACGTATCTCATATTTAAGATATGCTACAAAAAGTTCTAACACCACTTTAATAAATTTTTAAAAGAATTTTTTTTACTGAGAATATTTAGACGATAGTAAAAAGTAGTTTATATTGTCTGCCAGTTATGTTTGATATTGGACAATAATAATGTAAATTTCTTAAGCTTTGGCAATTATTTTATCAGTAATACTAGGTAATCTTCATAGCCCGAGTCTTGCCAAGTTGCAAGGTGGTCAATTCTTGATGCCACTGAAGAGTGGTTGGTGCAAGTTAAATCTGCGTAGTTGGCTTGGTGTGGAAGTTAGGAGAATGGATGGCCAGCTCAGGTGTCGTCTTTTTCACGTGATCGCAATTCAAAATCACGAGGTCCGTCCCAAATAGCCCGCTGTTTTAGACGGAAATAAACACTATCTCACTAGGTTTTCTTTATATTAACATGAAATTCTTTTTCGGTAGTAATATTAATTATAATATAAATTGGAAACATAGACACTTTTTATCTTTTCATAAAGTAAAAAAAAATTGAAATCTTAGAAAAAACCACTGGATCCATTACATTCAGTCAGATTTGATATGACAAGTAAATGAGAAATACAACCTCTGACATTAAAGTTAGGAGAATAGTCGTGTAACGTTAGATAGATGAAATATTAACGGAAGTTACCTTACTGTCCTTCGAAACTGTCACCTCCCGTAACTGTGCTCCACTGAGACCTTCTATACATGTCCTGAAAACTTTGCAAGAAGCAGTGGCGTAACGTACACCCCGCATTGTGGGAGGGCCCAGAGTTCTAGGGAGCCCAGAGCCTAACTGCCGCTTTTACCCTTCGTAAAATTCAACTTGTGGGCCCTACACCTGACTTTGAAGGGGGCCAAATATTCTCAGTTACGCCACTGGCAAGAAGCCTTCTTTTGAGATGGAATTCAAAAGCCTCGTCACGTTTCGTTGGATGTCAGAAATATCGTTAAATCTCTTTCCATTCAAAACGAGTTTTAGTCGTGGGAATAGGAAGAAGTCTGGAGGATTGAGATTTAGCGAGAATGGTGGATGTTCTATTTGCACCACCCCCTTTTTTGCCAGGAACTGTTTGACGATTTTGGCTAAGTGAAGGTGAGGATTGTCATGAACAAAAAACAATGAACCTTATTGTCCGTACTGGGATCGTACCCTACATATCCCCCACGTTTTTCTCATCTCTAAATACAAATAATGATTTGTCACACGGATCCATGGTTAATCTGCATTTTTCATCAGCTATCATGCGCACATTTAATCGACGATCTCTTTCGGGATTAACTTCCTCATCTTCTCAGAATTCAGCTACGGGTTTTGTCATAAACACTTTCCCGACCGACTCGAAAACGAGTGAGCCACTCGTTTCGAGTCGGCTTCACGCACTTCATGGAAAGTGTTTGATCTTCATGAACACGTACCAGCATTGCATTAGTTTATTCCGGTGTCTTGCCAAGCTTAAAACAAAACTTCAAATTGATATTTTGTTCCTTCATTTTCCTGTTCTCAGTTAAGAACCAGCGCACTGAACGAGCACTTTGTAAAACAAGTCTTACATGGAACACAAACGACGCTCAACTGAGCAGCGGTAAGGACAGACGGTCAACACCTGCTGCTACGCATTGTTTTGTTTCATCACTGCTGCCAGATGGGCCATTCTGACTTTATTAACCGAACTTAATTGACAGTGATTGTATGATTTGAAAGCAGTATTTTATATTTTAAAAAAACCTCATGAAATCAGTCAGAAAAATATTTATTTCCAAATGAAGCAAAAATAACTTAACTGGCAACTCAAAACATAAATCTGTTCATCGTTCTAAAATAAAACAATTCATTCATAAATATACGTATTATTTCTTTTTCCTTAGTATTATTCGTTTCAATACTTGCTACTCGATTAATTTTTATACTTACAATACGAAAAATGAATTAAGGAAAACTCCGAACATAAAAGTATCTATAACTTTTGTTTCAACAACCATAATGTATTAAATAATTAAAATACAAAATTTAATTTTGAATTTTTGATAACTGCTTTTATATACTAACAGCAGAATTCATACGATAAAAAAAAGAAAAAGAATCGGATCAAGCAGGTGGCTGTAATTGATTTTTATCTTGTTCTTATCGATTACTTTATTTTAAACAAACAATTTTTGACAAAAGCAGCTGTTTAAGTCATGTTTAACTGAACATTCGATTTGAGATCAAAAATAACCTGAGAGTATTTTAGAAAGAAACTTAGAATGGAAATGCCATCAAGGCACTTTTCGAGATCAGATTATTTGTAAGAGGCTTACTGAATTTATTTAAATTTGAAAACTTTTTCACGCAAAATGTAAATCGTAATTATTTTCAAAATTTTAAAATTTGCTTATGACTAATTAATATTTTTCTATATCTTATCTCTCTGTCTTAATGGATGACTAAAATAGAATTAAAAACTTGCATGATTTTTTTTTTACTTAAATAAATTGCACAAAAACAGAAATTAATCAAGTTAATGTTTATTTATTTAACTTCGAATCTTGATGGGTAATGAAAAAAGCAGAAAACTTTTACGTATATGTATCATTTTATTTAATGTTTAAAAAATTTCAAGAACAATAAAGTTTGAATTATAGTTTTTAATTCAGAAAAGATAAGTTCGATTTCAGATTTGAAAAACATTAAACGAAGCATAAAATTTTAATTTATTTTTGGAAATCCTTCGTTTATTTTATTAGTTTATAAAAAAGTCATTGTTTATAAATTTTTATTCTTTTTTTAATTTCAAAATTAGTTTGATATAAAATAATTAATTTAAATGGGACACGTAATCATTTTAAATGTTTAGTTAATAATATTTTAGAATTATGTAACATCATTTAGTCTTGTTTAAAAACTAGAATACTAAAATAATAGTTACAAATTGCGAAAGAAACAACGAAAGACATTTTTTAATTGTGCCCAAATAATTATATTCAACCACGAAACAATCTAAGTCTTATTTTCCCGTTATTTATTAAATTATTTTCATAAAAACATGCGATATATTTTATAGATCTAACTCATCATTAAATGATTTTTTAATTGATTTCAGATAACGTTTTTAGCGCGTTTTTCACGTAGTGTAAAAAAGCCTATTAGGACGCAATTTCTTCGTCTTCGCCTCGTCTTCGTTCATATTTTGTCGCACATTTTCTCAGCCAATAATTACCCGATTACCTCGGGTTTTCGGCATTTGGTCGCATTTGTGCCTAATGAGCCGAATTATATTTAAATTTAATATTTTTTAAAAATTTTATTTTTAAAAAAAATATTTTTTTTTAAATTAAAAAAAAAAATTTAAGTATATACACACTACTTTCTGTTAGTAAAAAGTTCATTAGTTGCATTATTGTAAAATACAACATGTGAAAAACGCGCTAAAATTACTTGGCCTTGCAATGATTGATATCTTGTTTTATTTCGATTTCTTTTACCAAATCCTTGTTTTAAGTTTCTTTTTGAATTTCAAACATTCACAGAAACGGGACTTTGAAAAATTGGGGAAAAAAAGTATATTTGTTTCTTGAAACTCTCTCTCTCTCTCTCTCTCTCTTTTTACTTACAACAATTAGATATACTGTGATTCAAAGTTTTAAAGAAGGTCAGTCTGGCTGCCAACCTTGTCATTTTTTTAATCGTGTTTTTTTATATATATTTTTTATTCGGCATAAAACATTTTCTTCGTTAATGTTGTGCAAATGATATGCGGTCATCATCGATCCAAATTCGAACAGTAATATCGACTGAATGTAAAGTAGTTTTTTAATGAGTTCTAATGTCACTTTATTGCTTAGATTTTTTTTAAAAAATTTAAGAAAATAGTGCTACATTATTCTTTTTTTTTTTTTTTTTTTTTTTGCCTCAACAAGTAGTGACTCATTTTTTTTTTAATTCTTAGCAAACACTAATGCAAATTCATTAATTATGGCACCCATTTCTTTTCGCTCTTTATAATTGTTTGTATAAAAAGAGATTAAATTTAACTGTATAGAATATTTAACAGACAAATGAACAAAAAAAGTAGGACAAAAAAATAAATGCAAGAAATTTCTTAAGAACTCTTTCGAGATGATTCAGAGTTCTACTGCTAATTTATCAAAAACTGCCATTTCTTATACTTGGAATATTGTTGCAATTTAATGCTTTATCACAAAATCTCTTTTTTTTTTTTTTTTTTACAAAATAAACTTGTGATAAAAATTTAAACATCCAAGCAGCTTAAAATTCTGTTATATATGTTTCATTTTTATTTTTTTCAACATTTGTATTAGTCTTGATGGATATTAAAGCAATGATGAATAAATTTAAAGGATAAAAATATATTTATCACTGACTTTTAGTTTAAAAGTATGAGAATTAAAAAATGTCACTTTTTACAACAAAGCAAGATCCACGTTCTACTGATAGCAAACATTTTCATTTATAACATTGGTGCCTAAACTATGACCGTTGAAGGGCCATATTGCAAAAAAAAAAAATTTTGCTGGGTCACACATACAATGTTTCTTTAAAAAATTGAAATAAAAATTAACTCAATGTAGTTTTATTAAAATAAATTAACTTCTTTTTATTATAATTTTTTTTTAAATTTGAATCAGATATGTATAGGTACATATTTGTTTTTTAAATTTGTAAATTCTTCGTTTCATTTAGATTGGATTATTTTATAAAGGTGGAAAAAATTCAAATTAATGAGAGGGAAGAATTTGCTTTTGTTGAACAAGCAAATCGCGCGATATTGGGTTCAATAGACGAGGTTGCAAGTTTTTTTTCTTTCAATTGAATGCCAGTTTGCAGGTCAGTATATTCTATTTGAGTGAATATTAACGTCGCACTCTTCAGCTACACGAGGGCTTTTGGGCTTGAACCATGGTCAAGTGACGAAGACGACACCTGAGCTGGCAGTCCCCTCTCCTAACTACCACACCAATGGGAGGACGTTTGAGCTCTCAACATATTTAACGTGCTTCGCTCTCCTTCAAGGCGGGTCTTCAGTGGTGCTGGGCTCGAACTCATGACAAGCCTGCCAAGATTCGATACCTTGACCACTAGGCTACGCGGTCCCGCATTCTGTTTGAACATTTGAAGGTAATTTATTCATTTCTAGAGATAATGGGGTAGAAAATATGTTGAAATACTCTTCATTCTTTCGAAAATTTTGAAATCTACTTTCAAACTCTTGAATTAAATCAAAAATTAATGTATCATATTTTGTGTAACTCACAAATTGTGGAGTCAAAGTATTGAAATGTGTCAAATATTTTATGTTTATTTGATTGTGCCAAAATTTCAACTTTCTTTCAAATGCTGTTATTGTTTGGAGCATATTATATTAATAAAATGAATTTTTCATTAAAGTCTCAATGTGTGTCGCGGTAACCAAGTGGTCAAGGTATCGGATCATGGCTAGCGTGTCATGGGTTCGAGCCCAGTACCACTGAAGACCCGCTGTGTAGGGTAGCGATGCACGTTAAATCTGTCGAGAGCTCAAACGTCCTCCCGTTGGTGTGGTGTGATAGTTAGGAGAGGGGGCATCAGCTCAGGTGTCATCCGCGTCACTTGACCATGGTTCAAAATTACCCGGTCCTTCGCCAAAAGCCCTCGTGAAACTGAACAGTGCGACGTTAATATTCCCTCACGCAAATTGAAATTTTCTGTTAAGTTTACTAAAAAAAGCTAAATCTAAAACCTAATCTTCGTCCTCACACAAATTCAGTCACATGTTTCCCTTTTGTTTCTATGAATATTTTTATTTCTGTTGTCAAATTGTAAAGTATTTTGAGCATTTCCCCCTTACTGAGCCATTTTATTTCTGTATAATAAATAGCATCTGAAAATTCAGTGCATTACCTTGAGAAATCCTTGAAATTGTTTATGATTACATCCTTTTAAACTTATATATTTAATGGTCTTTATACATAACAACGCTTAAAATAATTTCCATTTTTAAAATTTTCCACATAAATTGCCCTTATGTACAATGCTATCAAGATCGTATTGCCGGCACGACCGACGGCTTCATTATTAACTATTTTAACGAGTCTCCCATTTCCCATTTTTACTAACCATAGCAGGGGCTCCATCGGCCGCCTCCCCCCTGCTATGTCGTTCGGTTGAAACACATATAATTCGAAACGTAAGTCCTCATGGCCATACTAAGATATTTTTATTTAAATTTTTATTTCAAACTAAATGCCAACGAATCGAAAAAAAATGAAAAATATTGCAAACATTTATTTTTTTTAATTCATAATTTGCGTTTGGGCTGCATTTTAAAGGCTCTTAGACCGCATTTTAGACAAGCATGATTTATAATTTAGAGCCTACAGACAAAAAATATAGAAATTCTTAAAAATCCGATTCAATTTTTCTTTCATTGAATAACCTTCGAAAGATAAATGCCACAAAATGCAAAAGCAATGATTTTCTCAAAAATATTTAAAATTCTTTCACATTGAAATAATTGTAACATTTGCGGCTCAGCGGTATACTATTCGATCCAATTGTAGGACAATATTGGCTTCATAGAGCCATCTAGTGACTAGCATGTGAATTACAAATTAGAATTGTGTCTTGTAGTTTAAAAAAAAGGAAGATAACGGGTGTTTTACGGATGAAACAATTTAAATTGATTGTGCATTCAAAAATATTAAATTCAAATCGATGCCCTAAGTTTTTAAAAGAATTAAAATAAAGAAGTTTTGATTTTGACACTTTACAATTTTCTATCAAAAGGGTACAAATAAATTTGACAGTTTATGGATTCCAAACAGTAACAGAAAAAAAATTAGAAATTGTTCAACATTATGTAATTAAATGTCTTCAAAACATACAGTTTTTGCATCATTATTGTCAGTGGCGCATACAAGGGAAGGTGTCCTGGGGGTCCGGACACCCCCCAAAGCCCTTGAGTTTTTTTCGATTGATGATAATCCTATTTATTTATATAACGTAAAATTTAATTAAGTACTTGTAATTAAAGATTCATTTTATTACTAATGCTAATTATTAATTCAATAATTTATTTTTTACTGTTTTTTGTTAACAAAATTGACAAAATCAGAAGAATCAATTGGTGTTGTCTTGAGGTATGATACGAATCGGGGGACTTTCGACCATGGACTCCCCCCTTGAAAAATTTTTGTGTGCGCTACTGATTATTGTACATAACATTAAAAGCATACTTAAAACTTGGCATTAATTTTTTTTAAGAAAAAAACCTTCTATATTTTTATTATTACTATTTCAATATGCTTTATGGAAGCTGGTAAATTAAACTTATCAGGTAATTTTAAAACCCTTTGCAATACAATTATATACAATTGGTTTTTGTTTTTATTAATTAAATATTTAACGAGCATTGAAAGAAGAAAAATAGTTTTTATCATATATGTATAAATATGTGTTTTAGACAATTAAAAACTAGTGGGGAAAACATAGGGTTTTTGGGTATTTATACCTCCCCACGCCATACAAAGATTAACAGATTCTTAGCTTTTAGCATAAGAATTACACCTCGGTGCCTTTGTTTGCTTGTTTTTTTTAAATATAACCCTCCCCTCTATAAAAAGACTATGAACGTCATCGTGTGTTTTTCACGGTAACTATCGTAAACTGACCGTTACAAGTTGCCAAAATGTACGAACTAATTTAACAAACACTGGAGCTACAAATAAAAGCTATTATAAGAGTTTTTATGCAATTATTGCCTCAAATAAATCACCAATCAAGCGGAACGGTCGGTTAAAAACGTAATCCATTACCATATTGATAAAAAGTATAACTATCAAAAAAATATTATCAAGAGTGTTAATATACTCTGCGAAATAAGCCATTATTATTTGAAAATTTATGTAGCATTACTCCTTTCGGAACAATTAAACTCGGTATACCAGGGCGCCATGACCCACTAAAATAACGCTAACTGTTTCCTGTTAAGACAATAATAATGGATGCTAAAAATTTTGATACGAAGTACAAAAACAATCTTCCGTTATTAAGCACAATACATGATAGTCATCTAGGAACAACTTCATTACTTAACAAAAAGAGCAAAACAAAAACGGTCCACTATCAGAAGCCTGTCTCCTGAGCTCTATTAAAGTAACCGTCACACGATCTGCATTTACTGTCTGCAGGGAACCACGCCCACCAGTCCATTAAGAGACATTAGTGAAGGAAATTCTTCTTTCATTTCGATTATTTAATACGTAACGGAATTCTTGGGGAAATAACACGGACACTTAACAAGCGTCGGCTAATGTAATGAGTCGGACGTATGCAACGAGGGCGGTTGATTGGAATCGAAAAGGTGATATTACCACGAACAGTTGCCATGGAAACGCCTTTTCAGCCATTTTTAATTTGATCTTGTTACAGGTTCATCAAAAATTTAACGAATTTCGACTAGGTATGCGAAAATGCACTTTCAAGTTTTGTTTATTAAGTAGCAGTTCGGTAACTGTCACCGACAGAAGCTCGATTTTATAATTGATAAAACTGAATCAATATGAAAGAGTTCGTGAATGCGAATTGATACTTGGGAATGATCAAAAATGACTTTTGTAAGTAGTTGGAAAGATTTTTCTATACGGATTAACCAGTAGGGTTATCTTAATTTTTTTTCTGTAATGTGCTTTAATAAAAACCCTAAATTTGAATGTGCCTTAAATTAAACTAGAAATTTTTTTATCCTAATTTATAACTAAAAGTTAGAGTTTATTTTACATTATATACTTTGGGTTTAATGTATCCTTTAATCATGACCTTCAACCCGATGCACAGTTTTTTTTTCGATACTGATCTTGTGGCCGTGGTAGCTAATGGTTATGGCCACAGACTAGTGGCTGGCGCGTCGTGAATTCAACACTACTGCTACTGAAGAACCCCCGGGTAGAGGGGTTGATGCAAGTTAAATCTGTCGAGGCTCAATGTCCTTCCGTTAGTGGTGTGGTGTAGAAGTCTGGAAAAGGGTGCCAGCTCAATAATAGTCCTCGTCATTTGACCATTATTCGAAATACGAGGTTGCCGCCAATATCCTTCGTGTACTTTATATTGCGCGACATTAATATACATTCACACTCACTAGCTCACATTCAATACTGTTCTTAAATTCTTTGATCATAACCTGCAATGCAATACGTATTTATAGTTGAAACCCACTGATATATCCTAAATCACGACTGAAAGTCTAGTGTATCCTTAAAATGCTTTGTCTTTTAACCAGTAATTATCAAAACATTTTTGGCAGGTAAGGATTTGATATATATATTTTGGAGGTCTGTTTATGTATTTCAAATATTTTTCAAATTTGGTAGAATTAATGAATGATTCTTCTGGTGCCAGTTTTGTCTTGGTTAATACAAAACTACTTGAGAGTTATAACATTTTTCCCCTTTTATTTTCCTGGTTATTATCAACTGCACATATTAACAGAAAAAATATTGTGTGAGACTTTCTAATAAATAAGTAACATTTTCCTACAGATGTGTTTATTCAGTACGCTGAGCTCATTTATGTTCGAAAAATAAAGAGCACGCGGAAAAAAATATGCCATGTAATTAATAATAAACATTCTTTTTTCATTTGCAAGAAAAATTATTACCATTCTTTTCACTGATTCCATTTAACAGTTTTTGTATTTTCCTTTGTTAGTAAATTTGTTGTACTTGTGTTTTGTATTCGGCCTTTCGTGGTTTTCAAAAGCTTCATGAAAAATTTGATGCACATTCATTTACAAGACAATTCGATACTTTTCCTTTTCGCAGGCGCAAATCACGCCAAGTAGGCTTTATTGTCTACAAGACACAATATCCACATAAAAATGGAAAATAAATGTTAGTTCTCATTGGTTTTTCATCTATTTTTGATGCATGAAAAAGAAACTTACTGATAAGAAAAGACTGCGACTTGTTTTGAGAATGTGGTGGTATAAGGTTACCAGCGGGAATATGCCGTTTGGCATTGTGGTATCATTTTTGGCGATTTTTTCTCCCACGCCAGTGAAACGGAAAAGTGCCGAATTCAAAACTCAAAAATGAGTATGAAATTGTTTTGTTAACAATTATGAAGGCGTCATCTTTGTTAGGAGACATTCAAACTATTTCTTCTTTCATTAAGCTTTCTTAATCCGGCGGCCGCGGTGGCCGAGTGGTCTAGGTATCGGATCATGGCTAGCATGTCATGAGCTCGATCCTAGTACCCCAAAGACCCGCGTGTAGGGGAGAGATGCACGTTAAATCTGTCGAGAGCTCAAACGTCCTCCGTTGGTGTGGTGTGGTAGTTAGAAGAGGAGTGCCAGCTCAGGTGTCGTCCGCGTCACTTGACCATGGTTCAAATTACGCGGACCGTCGCCAAAGCCTTGTGTTGCTAATCAGTGCGACGTTAATATTCTCTCACTCACTCATTCTTACTCCCGGCGTCTTTTTACAGCTAAACGAGTGTGATAGTGTTGTAAACTGTGTTACTTTTAACTGATTTTATTATTTTTTAATATACATTCCATTCAAAAAGAAAAAAAAACTTGCATAACATTAAGTATGCTATAGAGTTCTGTTTCACGTTAGACATTTTTGCCAAAATTCAGGAAAAAATTGAGTTAATAATGCACGCACTGTAATTTAACTGCGCATTAGAATATTGAAAAATTTTCTAATTTAGTGCATATTTTTATTATTGTAATGTATTTATATGTGTGTGATTTAAGAGTATTAATAATTGTTTATAGTTATTGATTTTATTTCGGAGACATGTATTACATTCTAAGGAAGAAATACGCAGTCCTGTCACATTAATGTGCCTCCGGTCAAAAACCAGAATAACCTCCTTTAGCAGAGCGGACTGCTGCAAAACGTGCAGGAACAAAATCAACTAGGTTTCTGAAGATATTCACCTAAATGTTGAGCCATGCTGACTCCAATGCCGTGGCTAGCTACACTAGATTACACGGGTGAGAACATATGACTTGAACCACTCGATAGAGATGGTCCTACAGATTCTCGAATGGGTCTAAATTGGGTGAGTTTGCTGGCCAGGGGAGAACGGTAAACTCATCCTGGTGCACTGCCAGCTGTGTGACACTTCGCATTGTCGTGTTGGTAGATGCAATCATCCTGGGGAAACACAATGCGCCCATAGGAGTGGACATGGTCCGCAGGGATAGATGCGTACATGTATTGATCCCTCGTGCCTTTCACAACGATGAGTGAACTCAGGGAATACCAGGAAAACATTCTACAGACCATAATACTCCAGCCTGTACCGTTCTCTTCAATGGTTGCAGGGTGTTTGCTTTCAGAGGATTCACGCCATATACGCCAAAGTCCATCTGTCTGATGGAGCATAAAATGTGATTCATCAGAAAAAGCTACCTGCTACCTGTCACCGCTCAGTGAACGTCCAGTTGCTGTACTGACGTGCAAGTTTCAGCCTTCGTTAAGATGAACAGTAGTCAGCATAAGTGCATGAACTGGTCGTCTGCTACGGAGAACCAGACGCAGCAACGCTCGTTGAACAGTAGTTTGGGAGACAATGTTGGTATCCCCTTAGTTCATCTGGGTGGTCAGTTGATCAATGGTAGCAAGTCTATTTGCACAAACGCATCTCTGCAGCCATCGGTCATCTTTGTCATATATGGTGGTGCACCATATCTGCCACGTCACTGATATTGAACAATCTCATTTTGCTATGCATGGTGTACTTTTACCTCGGTAACAAGCAAACAATTCACAATTAGGTTTCAAAAATGCTTCACCCTTGGCCTGAATGCCAAAGATCATGCCCTCTTGGACGTCAGAAAAATCTCTCCGTTTCTGCATTACGTCACCGATTGAAACGTTATCCAAAGCCCTCACACACCCTTTATATACACTCAACTGTATTGTGATTGGTTATTTAACGTCGGTGTAGAAAGTACGTGGTGGTCGCATTAATGTGACTGGACTATGTAATTTAACAAAAGAGAAAGAAATAACATTCCTTGCGATGCCGGATATTTCAGTTAGTTGCTTTAATTTCTTTTATTTAAAAAAGCTTTTATTATTTATTTTTTAAAATTTTTCATTATGATGCCAGGCCAAAGTATTCACGAGGAATTTTCCAAAATACATTCAAGTTGAAACTTCATATAAACACGCATATATAAATCACATATAAATGTCCTTTTAGAATCTATCATAAGAAATTTGTTATAATAAAAAGAAATCTTTCCTATTTGCTGAATTACCAATTAGTATTTTACAATAGAATCAAAAATTATTCTGTCATCTTAAATCGTAAAATGCTGCACATTTTCTTCAAGGAACTAGCATAATAAGCTAAAATCATGATGGTCACATGATAAATACAATCACGTTTTTTCCATTGAATTCAAAACAAGCTGATATTATACTTATACTTGTTGTTCTAGTTGTAAAATTTAGGTAAAATTTCAAATCGGGTTTCTGTGTAAAGATGTTCAAATGTTAAAACTCTTTAAAAGTGTTCAAAATTAATATATATATATATATATATACGAGAGGTGATTGTTAAGTAAGGTCTCTAACAGTATAAAATAAGTTTCCGACGTGGTAAAATAATAACAAAGGTATCAGAATGAAGAAAATTTATTATTCTTGTATATTGTAAACTCATTTCTCAACATAGTCACCACTAACAGCTACACATTTATTCAATCGTTCTACCCATTTCTTTATTTCTTCTATGAAGAAAGATTCTGGTTGGCTGCGTATCCATTTGCGAACGGCTACCTGAACTTTGGCATCCTGGATTCAACATTATGAGCCAGAAAACAAGAGGCAATCAATGAAATATCGTCATCCTGGTTCTCCGAGTGTCAAGAAATTCAAAATTTCAATGTCAGAAACAAAAGTCAAGTTCACCATCTTTTGGGATGCGAGTAGTGTGCTCTACACGGAATTTCTGACTAAAGGATTAACGGTTAATTCCGATAGGTACTCTGCAACATAACAATCACTCAAGTAACGCATCCGCAGAATCAGACCGGATAGAAACGCTTTTCTTTTACACCACGACAATGCAAGATTGCTTTGCAGTTCACAAACACAGGACGACATGGAAAAACTGAAATTCACGGAGGTCCACAGCCTTCTTACAGACCAGATTGGGCACCGTCGGACTTTTGGGTGTTCCCAAAATTGAAGATGACTTTGAAAGGTCAACGTTTTTCAGTGAATGCCGAAGTTCAGGCAGTCGTGCGCAAATGGATACGCAGCGCCAACTGAAATCTTTCTACATGAACAAAATGAAAAAATGGATAGGACGATTGAACAAATGTGTAGCTGTTATTGGTGACTATGTTGAGAAATGAGTTAACAATATCTAATAGTAATAAATTTCCTTCATTCTGATACCTCTGTTATTATTTTACCTGTCGGAATCTTATTTTATACTATTGGAGGCCTTATTTATCAATCACCCCTCGTATATATATATAATATATAAAGTAAACGTGGGGGAACGAGAGGTGCATGAACTGAATGGCTGAAAACACACGTAATTGTCATTACTATGTCCCTATGATGTCATATGAATTTATCCCATTTATTAAAACTCTTACCATTGCAAAAAAATATTTTTCTGTTTTTATATATTTATTTAAGCTATCCTATTTATTAAATATGGCTCTATTTTTGTCTTTTCAGCCCAGAATACGCCAGACAAAATCTCGTGCTAAAATACTATTTTATCCAAACTTCATGAATAAATTGATTTTATTCCAAGCTCTATTCATGCATAATACTTTCTAGGCTTTCTAAAAATATCATGTTGAAAAGGCTTTACAATCGATCTAATACTTTGCTCACGAATTTAAAGATTCAATTTCTGAAGGAGATTAACTCCATAAATTATTATACGTACGCTTTAATTGTGGCGGATAATCTTTATGAGCAGAGGTTAATGCCCTTTAAATTGCATTTCATTTAATTATGTTGTGCGTGCTCAAATAAATTTATAACCGATATATAAAATGCTCACTCTCATTCTTAACATCCTAAATAGAATTTTTCGGTAGGGAAATTTAATAGTTAAGAATTTTTTTATACTTTTTTTTATAACTCTCACGGTTTTGTAGGAAAAACCAATCTTAATAAACGCATTTGAAGCACTTATCCCGGGGAATAAAATAAGATGCCACTTCTCTTGATTCCCAGTCCGCAAAGAGATTTTATTAAGAGTACAAATAACAGAAAACAAAAAAAAAACCAAGACTTTGGAGTCTAGACTTATTCTTAACCAAATTAACTAATTGCGGTGTTAGTAATGAGTCAGACATTTACCCGGGACGGATTAATAGCCAAATAATTATTCTAACTTATAAACTATCCCTTTGATGACAAAAAGAAGCTATACGAATAGAAATGAAGAAAAATCAACTTAAAAGATTGGGTATGCGAAGGCAAATTTGATTTATACAAATATGGAATCAAAGAAATTACTAAAAATCCCATTTTCATTTATCTTTGAATAAATTACCGTAATACAATGTTTGTAGATGATATTTTAGCAGTAAAAGGAAATATTACATTAAATATCTCTCCTGATATTCAAATTTACCACGAAGAGCCTCTAAAAACTGATTTTGTTCACAATTGGAAATGTAACTCACTTCCATTTGTACCATATTTACTATGGACCACAAAAGTGTTCGTACACTTGCAATTGCATATAAAGTTTAATGTTTTCGACTGTTAAAAATTAATAAATCGGAATTTTAATTTTTTATGATATCTGCAACTTATCCTTAATAGAATGACATAATCCTTTTTTAAAAATAGTATAAATATAATTTTTAAAAATTAATAATCAAAAAACTACTGAAAAATAACGCCACAAAAGTCTTCGTACACTTAACAAAAATCTCCACATAGCTTTAAATATTGTATTTTTTTCCTAATTTAGCTTACTAGGATATCTTCCAATGTCCACAACAACTTTTAAACGTTTATGCTAAGACGTTTAAATGTTGCAGTGGATACTGAAAGATATCCTCTAAACGCTAAATTAAGAAAAAAATACAATATTTAAAGCTTTGTGGAGATTTCTGTTAAGTGTAAGAAGATTTTTGTGGCGTTATTTTTCATTAGCTCTTTGATTATTAATTTTTAAAAATTATATTTATACTATTTTTTAAAAAAATTGATTATGTCATTCTATTAAGGACAAGTTGCAGATATCATAAAAAAAATTAGAATTCCAATATATTAATTTTTATTAGTCGAAAACATTAAATTTTACAGGAAATTGCAAGTGTACGAACACTTTTGTGGTCCACTTGTTGTATACAGTAAAATTTTAGAAATGAATATGAACTTAATGGAAGTAATGGAATTTACAGAACAAAACAACTTCATTAGAAATAAATCGAACAAAATAAAACTAACTCGCATGATGTAAAATCTTTTGAATGTTATATATATCCATCTCATTTATAATGGACAGAAATTCGCAGAAAATGAATTTCTAAAAAACGTTGCATAGTAAATATCAACTACTAATTTTTTTTCCAGGCTAATGCTAAGAAAATTAAAACTTTCATTAGCTGAAATTTTAAATAAATATTTTTGAGAACGGATTAAATATTTATTTTATGATGCAGACGATATTTATTGAAAACACGAGTTTCATATGTCTAATTATTTATGTATGACGCAGACGATATTTATTTAAAATGAATACACACACACACACACACACCATTGTGCATTACATTTTTAAAATTATTTTGATATAATGGCAACAAGAAATATTTTGTTTCGTTTTGAAATATTTTTGCTCTCTTTATTATATAAATAGCTCTCTGTTTTGCAAAAATTAAACTGACGGAATTTGAAAATGTGATGTTAAAATACTCTATAATTAATGAAGGCTAATTATTTTATACATAATTTTCATTATAATCATGATGTTAAGGTAAATATTTAAATTATTTAGTCAAAACCTAGCGTTTAATGCCCTCCGTGTTCCCTAATTTAAGGACGAAAAATTCGGTAATTTTCTACAATTTTTTTCTAGGTTTTACACTTTAATGTGTGTGTCTGGATGGGTGGGTGAGTGCGTGCGTTTTTGTGTGTGTTCTAGTTAATGCGTATACGCATAACTGTGACCTTAATTTTAATAAACTCAATTTGAATTCGGTGTCCCTTTTTTTAGAAAGCAGAATATAAATATTGAAATTCAAAAGTCAAGTAATTTAAATTATTAAAAGATTGTAACTTCATAGTTCAGGAATTAAAAATTTTACTGTTTTAATTAAATCATTAAATTCCTTCAAGTCCATAATGACATACACAATGATATATTTTTTTTAATACTTTATATGCTTAACATACATATTAAGAATTTCAGCAACAATATCATTTTTATCAAAGGACGCTTATCGGTGAAGTAAAAATGACATTTTTTATGTTGTTTGTTCTATGTTTTATGACATAAAAATGATGTGTATAAACTTCAGCTAAAAAAATTGTTACGTATTAGAAGACACAATTTTAAACATGTTATATTATGTAACAATTTTAAACATGTAATTTTATACATGTAATTTATGATTAAATACAAAAAGATGGATTATTTTCCTTAAGAAAAATTGCCTTTTTGTAATATAGCCTCTAAAATATAGCATTGTTTTCAATACGTAAAAATTCCCTTTACATATAAAAATATATCATCTGCTGAATAGGGTTAGACTTAGAATATACAATATAGCATCTTTGTGTGTTTTGCTAAGAATAATGAAAAATCTACTCTTGATTATCACATACTAAAACGCCAAGTAACGAAATAAACTAGAAAATTATTCTGAAGGATCCTATTTTAATTAATATTGCTAAAATAAATATAATTATACATAAATAATTAAAAATGAGGAAATGTTAATTTATTTTTTATTAATTTGATCGGTTTAAAGATTTTAATTATTTATTAATTCATAAAATTACTTTAATTTTAAATATTGCTCCATAGATTCATATGCACATGCTAAATATAATATTCTATATATTCTATTTTTTCATTAAAACTCCATCCATATTCCAAACGATAATATCAAATTTTATTCGAATTATTTCCATTGTAAATAATACTCAATATATAGCACTGAATAACTTCCCAATTAAATATAATTGTAGATAATAATTATTCTAGTCATGACATACATTCAAATATTTCATAACTGATTGTTCCTACAGTGAGAACAATTATTTTGAATTATGAGTTTGAAATTTGCTAGTTAATTCTTATTTTATTTCTTAGGAATATGTATTTATGATAACCATTCTCAAAAAAAGAAATAAAAAATTCTCAAAGAGTTTCAAATTAACTTGTTGAAAATATTTATTATAGTAAAAATAGTTCTTTGAGATTCTGAATTTATAGTATCAAATATTTGATCTTGAGATAAATATAATTTTAAAATTATGTTGTTTTTATTTTTTCTTCGAAATCAATATAATTATCATTCTATAAAATTTCAGGAAAAATTACGGGATGTCCAAATTTTTTCGACAACTTCTTTGATTTATTGTTTATTTTTTTTAAAACAAACTGTGTATAGAATCTTCGTGACAGATAAATAAAAGCTTAACTTGAAAATGTGTTTTGTTCAGAAGAAATGTACTCATACATACACTACACAAAAAAGAATCGTAGAATTTCTTTTTAAAAAATTCGAGCAAAACTCCAAAATAATTTTAAAAGCATCCGTCATAAAATTAGTGTACTTTTCTCGCATTTTTTTATGTTAATAAATAACAAAACTTTCTCTCTCTCTCTCTCTTCAGCAGCATCTCTTCAAACTTCCTCACAATATTTTTCTTTGAGATATTCATACTCTAAGTGATGTTTTTCTGAAAAAATGTTTTTTAAAGAAAATTCTTGATGACAATGATATTCACATTTGTATTCAAAGATGTCGTTGCTCCCACGACGTAAAAATTCTTTCAGTAGCGACGTTTAGCGATTTGACACTTGGCGAGGCAAATATTTTTTGTGTCTTTGGTTATCAAATTTCAGATTCTTGTGCCAATCTTTGAGGAGGGGTTTTCTACTTGCTTTTTTACTTAGCCCTTTGTTTTGCTCAAATTACTACATTCCTTACTTCTAAAAAAATAGTTTTTAAACCGACCCCTGAAAGCACAATCAAAAGAGCTAACTAAACATTTTTTACACCAAAAGTATAGATTACGAACACATTAGTTCTGCGTAATACAAGCCTTAGAAATATATATATAGATAGATCATAATACACTTTTAAATTGTTTAGTTCCACTATTTCTTTTTATTTTTGCTAAATTAAAATGTTTTTCAGGTTCCCTCTTTAGTTTTCTGTTTCTTTTATGTTTGTTCTTTGTCTTGAAGTATAGAATAAAAAAGATTTCTGAACTTTTTCTCTATTTTTTATGCCTTTTCAAAAAAATTGACTTGTTTTTTCATATTTTAATTTTTAAATATTATCTGCCTTTTTAAATCATTTGTATGCTAAGAATTGAAAGGTTCGGGACATGTGTAAAAGTAATCATACTAATCAAAACTAGTTTTTAAATACGCATCAATAAAGGGGAAATAGAGTTACTTCTTATATTTTCAGACACTTTAAATAAAAATGTTTTTTGCAAACTTGTACAGCAGATTTTACATCATATTTAAAAAAAATTCAAGCAATCATAGATATAGTATTAAAAAAAGAATTTTTTCATATCTCTTTTCATTTTAATGAACATCTGATTCGATTTCTTTATATCGTACAGCAGTGTTCCTCAAACTTTCAATATTTGCGTTCAAATATTCAATCATTATTTTCATCGCGCCCCACCGTATATAATAACAGTGTATTAAATTCAATAATAATATACCTTGGCGCTAAAGCTATATTACGATTTTAAGCTCTTATGTGCCACCGGCATAAATAAACGTATCGCGCTCAGCCAGTGCGTTAATTGCCCCTGACGTATATATAGGTCTTTCCAAAGTATGTTCTTTTCTGTACACTAATATCCATAAAACTATTCCGAAGGATTTGGAGTGCAATAAAAGGACCTTGACAGGACTTACGACAGATTTACTTATTTCAGAGGATTTGCTTATTTATTCCTTTTCTACCCTCCCCCAACACACCACATGCACTCGCCTACGTGTTAAAAAACGGTGGGGAGCGAATCACGTAGTTTTTAATTGGCATTTAAGGGATTAATTATAAACCGTACAAATTATCAAGTGTTAATTTTTGTATATAATTTTGTATATGCAAACCTAAGAGTTACTGGTAACTATTAAACTGGTTCTTAACTTAGTATTCTTAACATAGATCTTAAATTTATAAAATACATTTCTCAATACTGATATATTTATAAGTGTATTATATCAGTGTTAATGTGCATTTTATTTTTTATGTCAGAATGTATTTTGTTTGTTTATTTTGAGTAAATTAAAAAAAAATTATAATTTTTAGTTTTCGACTTTCCTATGTACTCGTGCCCTCTCTTAGTATTATCACGCATCTCTATGGGGGCGTACCCACAGTTTGAGAAACCCTGTCCTACAGAAAACTTTGATTTTACGTTATTGTTAATATATTTGATTCATTTAAATTGATTCTTTTAGAAATTACCAAACTAATTCACAATTAAATAAAGCTACTTTTATATATTTGTCACTCGCTTACCTCCACAGAAAAACATTTAAAAATAAACATTCTACAAATATGCTAGCTTAGAAAATATATCTATAAAAATACTGAAAAATTCTTTTCTTTCAAATTACCGTACCACAAACTAAGGTTTAATCTCTAACGAGTTTTAAACTACATTAAAAATTTTACATAAAAGTGAAGAGTATTGGGAGTGTATGTTACGATAAAATCTCACACAGACATTTCAGATCTTCAGAATTGCGTAGGAGTTTGAAGCGTTGTATCAGTTTCCATGTTGTTTTTTATCACTTCACCGTATCATAAAATTTCACGAAGTTCATTAAACTTAAAGTCATTTTAGGAAAAGCATATAAAGCTTTTTACTATGTACCATTATGCAGATGAAATGCTCCAGAAATTTATATACAACTAAATTAACTGAACAAATATTTGCAGATAAGTTCAAGGTCTGCGATTGCACGTTAAGTATTAAATTTTAAATTCAAAGGAGGATTTTTTGCTTATGCCCCATAAAATGTTCGAAACTATTCATATAAAAAAATTATTTCTAGTTTAAAGGTAAATACGTAACATAGCAGGATTTTTTTCCCATTTTACAATCGAAGAAAAGCAAATAACTGAAAAGTTTGAGTATCATTTCTGAATAAAAATTAACTAATCCAAGCCATGAGGGGTTTTATATAAAAATTTGATGAAAACCTGAATAAGTTTTATGAGCAAAATTACAAGAGAGTGCAAAGAATTTTTACGTATAAATGATTTTCCTATCTCTTAAATGCCTCTGTAGACAACTAATAAAGCCCTTCGTTTCTTTTGAAGAATTTTCTAAAACATAAACAAAATATATATCAACCTTATATTCTAATGGGAATATTTTTATATTATTTTTATTTAATGTGAAAAAGTGTTGCTTTAAATCGAAATACTTTTCTCTCGCTTATCAAACTATCCTCTGAACTTTAGAACAGTAGGGCTAATAGAATTTTTTTCACATTATTGAAATATAAAAAAGGTATTATTTCCTAATCCATCCCAAAAGCAAACAAATGGTAAATATGCTTTATACTGAGAAAAATAGATCTAAACATTAGTGAATTGTAATAAAAATGAATAAAAAAAGAGAATTTGACAGAAATATATAATAGAAATAAGGAGGGGGAAAAACAAGAAGGAAAAAAAAGGAAGAAATAGAATATTAATAAAAAAAAATGGTATGAAGAAGCTCTATAAAATTATATCATTAACACTGAACCTGTTTCTTTTTAAAAAGTCTGGTCCCTTTTTCACGCTACATGACGGCAGTCTTAAAGTATTTATTATTTAATTTTTTCTACGATTCTTTGTGATATTTTAAATAAAATGCTAGACAGTGTGTTATATATTCAGTTGAGAATTGTTACAAATTTTGCCTCAATATCTATAAACTCTCATTTTATACAGGCACATATAAGCTTATTCATATTATTTTATATGTAAACAATGATCAAGTTGAGGACCAAAGTTATTGTGTAAGAATTATTAGCGTAATACAAAGAGATTTAACTGTGTTGTGTGTGTGTTTTGAACAACTCTGACAAATTTTCAACCAAATTACATGACACACAAGAAACTATCTCGATAGAAAATAAAACATTTTTAGAGGAAATAACTTTTTTCTAGTATTTTATATTTCTGCCATGAATTAATTTTATAATTCAACTACCCTCACAAGCTTGAAATAAAGGTAGTTAAAGTATTTTAAAAAACATCTGGTTAACCAACATAAACAAAGGACGAAAACTAGTTACATATACGATCGTTGCCACCATCTTTCTTAAAATTTATTTAAAGAAAAACATGAATGAGAGAGAGAGACTTCAAAACGATTTTTACAGCTTGTTTGTTTCTTAAAAAGCTTACTTTATTATAAAATTTTAGCTAAAATATTTTTACTGTCCTATTCTTAAGATATAAAGAGAACCATCATGTAATAAAGAAGAATATTAGGGCCCTCCTGCAAAGTCAGGTTTTGGACCCTGAGCCGGATATTACAAAGGATTGCAAAACCATAACCAAAAAAAGGCTTCAGGCCCCTCCTCCTCCGCGATGTGGGGGTTGCAGGGGTGTACGTTACACCACTGAGAACCAATTAACGAGCTACTTTTAAGTAAATACAAATAGTTATGTCATTTTTATGTAAATATAATCAGAAAAAGAGAAATGAATAAAAAACATGTAACTAATTAAAGGGTAGAGTATAAGAAGCCAATAACGGGGAATAACTCCAATTGATTTAAAATGAGAAAAAAAAGTGCATACACATACAAAACACAAATTTTGAAAGCTTTACACAACATACAGCTTTAAAAGATGGTATCGGTAATTACATCAAATTTTATTTGAATGTATAAACTGCTGAAAATGTGCAGCATTAAAATACTATGTTATTTTTTTTATTTTGGAAAGCAATTTTGACATTTTACAGAGAGAGAAGAGAGAGAGAGAGGATAATATTTTTTCCACAGTAATCTATTTAAGTATATTAAGTATAGTATCTATAAGTATTAGTAATCTATTTAAGTACTATACCATGTTACAGTATAAATGAAAGGTAGAAATAACAACTTATACGCAGCTTATATTACAGATCAGTTCTCTTATATTAACTGTCCTTTTAAAGAATTTTTGCTCTCTTTTATAAAATTAGTAATTATTAAAGAATATGTATAAAAACTTTTAATCATCAAACCTCTGCAATTTTTTCACTTTTTTTTTTTTTTTTGCTCTTTCATATCTTTATCATCTATTACGTATTTTTGGTTTTTTTTTTCGAGTTCTATTAAACCACTCGGAAGTTTTAATACTAAAAGCACTTCAAAAGTTTATTTTCACATTGCTTTTTATATATTACAATAGCTTTCTGTTCTGTAGATAAGTTACTTAAAATTAATATAATTAACTATAGTTTGAATTTGCTTTTGTATGTATTCCTTATTCCAAAAATTATAGTATTCTGAAAATGGTTGTCAAAATACCTCTTTTTAAAAGCATTCTTTCGACATGCCCATTCAATATGACGAAAATTTATTTTATGTAGTTGGCAATAAATATTTCCAACTTCATTTTTCTGTTGTTCAATACGAGTCTGTCTAAATAAAACAATTTTAATACCTCAAAATTTGATTAAAATCTTTATGAATGATTAAATTAAATTAGTATACGTTAAAATACAAATGAAGGTTTAAAAAAATCCAAGAATTTTATATTATAAACAAAAAATAAAAGCTTTTAGAGTACTTTTTTTGGAAGATGATAAAGTGACATCACTTAGAATGCGCTTTTTCTGCTAAATCTCCTTTCACGTTAAGAAAATTTGAAAAGATAGCTGAGAAACTCTGCCTCCTATATACACAACCTATCTCAAAACTTTTTTCCCCATTGCCATTCTAAGCCAAATAAACGTAAGACTGATTTATCGTCTGCATCCTGGAAAAACAAACACCTTTCCCTATCACTGGCAACTTTTATCCCCTCTCCCTCCATCCCCCAACCGATCGAACGCCTCGACCATTCACCTGAGGTTTTTCAGATCTCGTTCAAAAACACATAGAGCCCCCCCTTTTAAGAAAAATAGGTGAACAAAAAGAAAAAATCCCCAAACGATCCCGAAGCGGGATGGTTTTGAAAACATTCCACCCCCCAACAGAAAGAGAAGGATCAGTAGCCTTACCTTCGTCAGCAGAAAGTCCGGAATCGAAGAATCGTTCTTTAGCACCATCCCGTGCGCTCTGTCTTTCCATCTGTTGCCTTTCCAACAGATCTCCGCGCCCCCACTTTACCCCGCACTCTCTCCGAGGCGATGAGGTGGCGATGAAATAAGTCGCCAAACATCGCCAATGAAAGTGGATGTCAACAATCCATTGTTGCTTCTCATGCAACGTGTGAGAAATGCAATTTATAAAAGGGGAAATGTAGAACGAGTATGACAGTAAAGGGTGGTTAATTTATAAAGTAAATGAAAATTTCATAACATCATACATCAAATTCTACCAATCATGTGATTTCTTAATTAAATTTATTATTTGTTTACATAGTGGTAGCTGTAATAAATCAATCAATAACTATAGTCAAATTATAAATTTATTTAGTTTCAATTATAAAATTTTCTTCGTATATTTTTTAGAAATATTTATCTTCGTGTGTTATCCCTAAGCATTTCTATTTAATGGATAAGCAAAAGAACTGGGAAATACTTTAAAACTTGTTCTAATACACACACATGTAAATATTTAGTTCAATAACCACACAACAGTTATATTTTTCTTCAAAAGCGACTAATTACGAAATAAAAAACATGTCTGCCACCGGGGTATATATCCGTTTTTCTCAACCAGTGCGTTAAGTGTCCCGAACGGATATATACGTCTTTACGAAACACGATTTTTTTTCTTTGTGCTGCTGTTTGTAAAACTATTCCGGAGGCCTTGGAATGCAATCAAATACTCCCGACAGTGTTTACTTATTTCAGAGTAGTATTTGCTCGTATCTGTGCTACGAATATTATATTCACCGAATTATTAAAATTATTTGCAGTTATGTCTATGGTTTTTGTAATCCAAAACATTCTTTAAAGATATTTTCTTATCAAAAATTAACTCTTAGATTTAAAAAAAATTTCCTGCCTGTGTGAGGTAGACTATGTGTGATTTTGACATATTTTTTCTTCTAAAAAAAAATACTTCAAAAGTTTTTTTTCGCAATTGTAATAATTACTCAAAACGATCAAAAGCCTCCATATGTCCACAATAAAAATATATAATTTTTAAAAATTGCAGCTTTTAAAAACGAAACTTGAGTCGCGAAGAGTATTTCGAGAACCAAAAATATAAAATTTCATTTTGAGAATAATAATGCAATCCGAATAAAAAACCAACACCTGTATTAAACCTGTCCTTTATTTCAAAAAAGATGCTAGATGCTTAAAAATATAATCAACGAGAGTAATTTTTGTTACTAAAGCTAAGTAATTGCATACTCCATTTTTTTCAAAAAAAATCTTTTTTTTTTTTTTTTTTGTAAAATTGTTTTTTCCGTCACATACTTCCTTGAGTATTTGAAATGTAAAAGTTATTTATATATATGAATAAACCTCCTTACTGGAACATCATAGATGAAATAATAGAAATGACTATATTTTGTTGGCTTACATTTTGGAATAATTGAAATTAATGCTTACTTTTTTTTTCTTATACAAAATTCGTTTAAATTCTAAAGATTTCAATTCCCTTGTATCCATTGTGTTACAGGAAATATATAGAATTTATACCTCTTCACCCGAGCTATTCACATGAAAAAAATTCATTGTTTTGATTTTCATTTTATTAAATCAAACAAGATCAGTAAGAAGGCTATTGGCGACGAATTTCTTCATTATATGCCAAGATTAAATGAGATTGCGGTAGCCGGCTTGGTAGAGTAGTGAGGTCGAGTTTTATCTTTACTAATTGTAAGATAAAGACCGTGTTGCTCTGATATCCTAGAGGTCATGATCACGGACTTGTGACCTAGTGGTCATAGGTTTGGGCATAGTCATAGTCTAGGTCATAGCCATGGTCATAGTCATGGTCATAGCCATAGCCTAGGTCATAGTCATGGTCATTGCCATAGCCAAGGTCATAGCCATAACCTAGGTCATAGTCATGGTCATAGGTTTGACCTAGTGGCACTAAACCTCTCTGTGTAGTTGGGCTGATGTACGTTAACTCTGTCGAAGCCCTAAATCTTTCCTTGGGCGAGGTGTGGAAGTTCGGAGAGGGAGGTGCCAGCTCAGTTTGCGTCCTAGTCACTTGACCATGGCTCAAAATTACAAGGTCCGTCACCAATAGCCCTCGTGTAGCCTTAGAAAGCATCGTTAACAAAGACTCACTCCCTAAGAGCATAGGTTCGCGAAGTTGATGTGCGCTAAATTGACTGAGATTTAAAATCTTCACATTGTCATTATATGAATATTTAAATTAGGGGACTCAAGGTCAGGTTTTATTTGGGGGGGGGAATTGAATTTTTACTTTATTTGAAATTTTCATAATATTTGATGATGTCGACTTATTTCACTACAATTGCAGTCGAAGTTATAATAGGATTTTTTCACAGTTGTGTTCCTGATTTCTCTATAGAATGTTCTCCTAACGGGGTCTGAAGAGTGTAAATTATGTCAAGACTCAAAACTCTCATGTTGACGCGATCATGAAGGGGGAAAATGGGGTGCCAACTCAAATGTCGACCTTGCCATCTTACCGTGGTTCAAAATTGTGAGATGCATCGGCGGTGGTTGCTAAACCTTGAGTCGGGCGGAAACACGTAGGGAGAAGTGTTAAGTACAAGAAAACTGAAAAAATATGAATAGAATCTTCGATTAGGTATTATTTCTAAGATACGAGACTAGATTCGTTATAATATACGCACTATTTTTATTTAGGTAACTTATTCTTTGTTTTAATTCATTTAAACTCTCAATGTAAAATGGCGTCCGGGATACGTCATTCATTTCTGTCCCATTGTAGATTCTGATGTCTCTATGAGTGAGTGAATATTAACGCGTCTCACTATTCAGCTACATGAGGGCTTTTGGCGCCGGACCTCGTAATTTTGAACCATGGTCAAGTGACGAGGACGACACCTGAGCTGGCACCACCTCTCCTAACTCAATGGGAGGAAGTTTGAGCTCTGGAAAGATTTAACGTGCATTGCTCACCTACACGGCAGGTCTTCAGCTGCTCTAGGTTCGAACTCACGACACGCCACCCACTAGGCTACCGCGATCACTTGACTTATCCGAGATGTTAACAATCTTCTTCGGTGGAAGTCAAAAATATGCTTCGATTTTGTTGTATTTTGTAGGCTCAAGGCTCCCCTCTCCAAACCTGATGAAAATGCTATACAGCAATAAAAATTTCAAAATTAATCATTAGTCTTCTAAGCTTAAAAAAATAAATAATACTTTTTGGAAGCATAAAATTCCGTTTTATTTGTATATCAAGGTGTTAAAATATCCTTAGATGTTTTGGAGGTTGAAATTGTTGAATGATATCCAAGGTATACCGTATATTTTCGAATATAAGCTGATCCGCATATAAAACCGGAAATGAGCTTTTTCTTCAGGAATTTACTCAATATGTGAAACATGTCAAAATGGAAAAAAAAATAATTTTCAAATATGTTGCCTTGGGTGCGAAAATGTTTCCAAGTGAATAAAACGAGGGGAATATTTTAAGATTAAATTGTGTTTTTAAGTAAAACACCGCAAGCTAATGTCGATAGATTTTTTCTGGTAACGCTTTCTAAAGCTAATACATTTTTCTATTCATTGGTTGTTCCATACGCTATCTCTGTATGTCTTAATCTTACTTTCCGTGCTATTTTTTTAAATGAGCGGAAAGAGAAATTCTTAAGAAATACGGTTAATTTTTAACTACAGGTTTGGATCTCCCAATGAGCGAATTTGAGTTGTACGAAATATTCGTATTCTGAGACTGATTTTGAACTTTTTCTTCCTTTTTTGAACAAGGGTTCCATTCAAAATACCCAAAAAGTTTAAAAGTAAAAATTGCTTGCTTATGGCTAGCAAAAAATATTAAAAATGCCATACTTTTCTTAAATTACAGCTTTTCCGATATTAGTGAACCCACATGCAAACCGGTCCCCTAACTTTAAAGAAAGTTCCAGAATTTCTTTGTTTGTAGATGGAAACATACAATTAGTATATTTTGAAAAAGATACATTGAATTTCAAATCGTTGGTT
>BMAO01009585.1:0-136265 GCA_019973975.1 Trichonephila clavata | reverse complement strand
TTTTGTTTGCTGAGAATGAGAGGTACTTGATGTGACCACTGGCAAGACGAAAGTGTAGTCTGGGATTATTATAATCAATATAGCTTGTTATTATACTATTGTTATGCAAGGGAGAGGACTAGTTGAAATAGTTAGGTTAATATTATACTCCTGAAATGTTTCACCGCAAATATTCTTAAATGTACATGAAATGTATGTACTATTCATAAATTCACATGCAATATATTTTAATTAAATATCTCAAATTCTTGAAATTTAAAAACTTATAAAGATTTTAACTACATTAAAATAATATCTTATCTCTTTAATCTGCTCTCTTTAACAGAAGTCTTGGAATACATTGAAAAAAATTATGATTTATCCCTATCTTCAATGGTTTATTACCAAAGTTATCCAACTTTTTCAATAATATAGTTATTTCAAAACACTATTATTTAATTTTGTATTGATAAAAATATGTAGCAGAAAATCTACTCATAAACTTCACAATTTTACAACTAAAGTTACCGTTTTGGTAACCACAAAAAAATAAAACTCGGAATTATTCTTCATAAAGAAGAAATTTTTACCAACTCATCTTTATTTATATCAATAAATATCAGAGAGAATTCAAATGGAAATTTTTCTACACACACACATACAAAATTTAATCACACACTAAACAGCTTAAATGTGACACTTTTTTTAAATCAGAAGAAAAAATATGACAAAGAATTAATTCCTTAAGAACATGCTTAATTTGTTTCATTTGATGAATAAAGAGATAGCATATTTTCTCCTTCTCATGATTATTTTTCAATTAAACTTTATAAATTGAATAATTAACTACATAACATGCAAACAAAAAATATAAATAAAATGAGATAAAAAGTTTTACATGCTAGTATAATGAAAATATAAATAGTTAATAATTTATTTGATACTTAAAAAATTTTAAGAATTAATTGTTTATGTTTATGATAAACTTCTAAATATTTAATAAAATTGAAAAGATATATGTTTTGAATTAGGATAAACAAATTCAAACAACATTTAAAAAATTGTACAATTGTCAATATTCATGTTTGTGAATTAGACTTGTATAACAAATTTCATTATGCTCTTTGCTTCAAAATTTTATCTCTCCCATCAGCGAGTGAATATTAACATCGCACTGTTTAGCTACATGATGGCTTTTGGCGACGGACTGCTTAATTTTGAATCATGGTCAAGTGACGCGGATGACACCTGAGCTGGCACCCCTTCTCCTAACTACCACACCACACCAACGGGAGGACGTTTGAGCTCTCAACAGATTTAACGTGCATCACTTCCCTACACTTCTTCAGTGGTACTGGGCTTGAACTCATGACACGCTAGCCCATGATCTGATACCTTGACCACTTGGCTACTGCAGCCACTTATCTCTCATCAGAGTGCTGTAGAATGGTAATTATATATATATAATTTATTTAATCTTTTTATTCAGTTTTTTTAAAAAAAAATTTAAAAATTGTAAAGCAATATGGTCATAAAACAAAAACAGCATAACTGTACAAATATTTAAACCAGTAGTTGAAATTGTTCCTCTCCATGTAAGTAAATCAAATATTCCTATCATAATTGTATTATCCTGAGATGTGTGGTAACAAAATATTTCTTATTAAAACATTTTCACCAAATAAAGAAATGGATAAATAAAAAATTTTACTATGATAAATATCCAATCAATATTTTGAAAGCATTTTTATTCTTTTAAACAATTACATACAGGTACAAGACTGACTTTTTGTAAATAATTTATAATTATCTTAAGTAAATATGAGACAGTAAAAAAATATGCCAAATTTATAATCAAATAAAATGATTACTTGACATTTAATGAGAATAGAAAGTATGAGAATCAGCAGATTTAAAAAAAAATTATAATTTAAAAATACACAATTCTAAAATATTTATAAGAATTCTACAGAAATTAACATTCATACACATAAACTAGACATCCAAATCTTTGATGAAACTTAAAATTTATTAAAAAACTTTAAGTTAAGGATTCCTTCATATACCATAAATTAATTCTGAACCTGTATCTTATACCGAGCTACTTTCATCCACTTTGGTCAGATTGCTATTAAACTGTCAATTTACTTTTTGGAACCATTCAACAATTCTCAAAACAGTCTTTGCACACACACATATAAGAAAACTATATCACAATAACCTTATTAATTATTTGTGGAAAAGATGGAAGGAGTAATATTTGCTGTAACTTCAACAGGCAACAATTTCATAATACCTTGTACTCAGAGAGAGTTAGAAAAGTTGTACATTAAAGCAAAGTTTATTTAACAAAATTAAAGCAGTGCTGAAAGAATGAAATAAAAACACCATTAAAGCTTAAATAGTCAAAACTCCAAAAGGACTATTTAGAAAACCATTTCAACTTTGATGTTCACTTAAACTGCAGCTCAAATAATATTTTTTTTTTATATTTTAATAAGAAATTTGAATAAATATAATATATATTTTTTATATTAATTTGGTTTGCTATTATTATACAAAGTTATATTCGATTTGAAATAGTGTAAGTTTCAAAAGTACTTTTTGAATAATGAGTGAGCATGTTGTTCAGTAAGGGAATGTTACTAGTTTGTGTTAAGTAAGCGCCACTGTCATCTGTTAAACAGTGCATTATCAGTTTTGTGGCATTAATTGCTACATACTGTGTTAGTTTCTGCTAATGGTGAATTACAGTTATTTGTTTAATCTACAGCAGGGATGGTGAACAAATGGCATGTGTGCCATTGATGGCACCCAACACAATATTTTGGCACGCCCCCTTGATCAAAACGGTTTGTATTTTAGTTCAAATTACAAAGTTCACTATGAAGTATGAGTATTACAATAAAATGCTGGTGATTAGTCCGAAGCGGGGGAAACACTCATTTGTTATTGCCTTGCCTTAGTTATATTGTGTACTAAAATTGCTAATGATGTGCAGTTTGTCTACGTAAAGCATAGTAAATTTCGTTGACACAACTGTCTTTTAAAGTTTGTTATGTTTACGATTTTTAGCCATTATTTAACATGGCTAGTTCAGCAAAAAAAAAAAACGGTAAGTGCAAGATAGTAAGTGTAACAGAGAATTTCAAACTTGGTAGACCGAGAAACATGGTAGGAACACATTATTTTCAGAGATGAATAACATTCAAGACTCGCTTAGAAACCTTTTGGCAGACTCCAAATCAGCATGCATTCTGCTAAAATTAACATCGTATGATCCTAGTATAAGTTATTTGTCATCTAATCTGCAATAACAGAAGTCACACTAATGTTACTTCAATTTGAATTACACATATTACTATAACATTTACTACTATACAGTGCAAAATACATTTTTTCACAGTAAGCAAAGAGTTTTGAGTAGTTAGCCTTTATTTTTATTATTTTCCCAATAATCAAACCAAAATTATTTGAAGGCACATCTATACCTCATCAAAATTTCTTAAGAAAAAATGGCACATAGGTCCATAAAAGTATGCCACCCGAGATCTAAAGCGAAGTAAATTACAAAAAGCAAAATAGTCTATCTTTTAAGACAGGAATAAAAACTGTGTCATTGATATCTTGATATTTTACAAATGCTACACAAATAGATCATCAAGCAAATTTTTTCAAAGAATTTAAAGGCTTCTCACATCTGTTATCAATTCACTAATTCCAGCAAAGCACAATAACCATATACACCTAATTTTATTTTTACATGATGGCTATGATCTCAAAGAATATGTGAAAAAAATCGCATAAAAGATACATTGCATCCATGAAAAAATAGAAGATTGGTTCGATTCCTAAGAAATTAGCAAAAATAATATGACAAACCATGAGTTTTCAAGTTACGATTTTACACATTTTATTCCATGAAGATTGTACTCATATCATACAAAGTAAATTATCATTTGAAAAAGAAAAAAAGGGGCACTATTTCATGAACACAAAAATTAAATTTAAGAATTAAATTGCATTAATTTTTAAAATAATGTGCATTACATGCAAAATTATTCGATTTGTTGTCGCTTTCTGACAATAAAATTACTGTTTCCTCCCCCTCCCCTCTTTTTTGTAATCTCTTGAACAAGCTTCAAGCCTCTTGTGGTACTGATGTTTCAGCGGATTTCAGATTGAATAATGATAAAATAAAGATTTAATCAGTGGTTTGCTCATTCCCATTGTTCTTTGTGATGATAGAAAATCATTTATTTAAATAGTTTTTTTCTGAAACTTGTTTTTGGTATATCTGAAAAGTTTCAGCCACATGAAAACAAGTGTTGCAGGATGCTTCCTGTAGCAATGTATTATGCACAAATTCTGTTTTAATTTTTATAAAATTTTATAAGCATCAAAAAGTACTCTTTGAACACCAAATTCAAAAAGCAGGCAAAATTCTATATTTAAGTTATAAAATTCAAGAATTCTCACAAATGGAAATATTATATTCCTCACCTAAAATGTCACAGTGATAAAAATAAAACTTAAGCTAAATTTTCTTCTAAGAATTTAAGGGGTCATATTAAATTAAAATAAATCACATAAAATGAGATTTTTCTTTTATAATTTGTGTTTAATCAAAATTGTGTAAGAAAAAAAAAAGAATTGAGTGTACCTCTAAAGCTTCAACAATAATATTTTTTAAAAATTGCTTTTCTCTTCCATAAAGAAGGTCTTGTCTATCCAACCAGTCTCTTTAGTAGTTATCCGCAGTAGAAACATATCACTGAGTGTAAAACTGAAAATGGAAAACAAACTTTACATTTCTATCAACAACATGAATTACTGCATGAATTTATAACGTATATTTAAAACAATGTATTGCAGTTTTAAAACATGGCTTTTAGAACACTTAGGCCCCACTAAATAGTTTAATGAATTTTTAACACATTTAAATTTTTCATTTATTTACTGACCCATATTTCACCTAGTATACATCAGGAGCATGAACAATACTTTTCCTTGGGAGGGTAAAGAGGAATGAACTGATTAGAAACATAGCAAAAAACTTGCAGAGTAATACAATAATAAATTCTAAAAAAAAATCCTATAATTTATATTAGAGCAGATTTTTAATAACTTGTTCCTGAACTTTGATTCTTTTCCAGTGGTCATTAGAAAAATTTTAATATATTTGTGAACATCAATCTAGTGTGCTTTGATAAAAAGCATTGTTTTTTTCTTAAATTTATTTATTTATCATCTACTCATGTTTGTTCATGACGTAATTCAATACTAAATTCATTTTCAAATATATAATAGAACTAGCAAGTAGAATTATGTTAGCAGTACAAGTGGTACATTCTGTTCAGGTTTAATTAAATTAATCTTCTATATTTTATAATTTTTCTACAATTTAATTATATTACAACATCTTTGACAGAACTATTCCAACATTGGTGACCTCTGGACATGATGTGAATCCTTACCTTTAATTACACAATCATTATTTTTTTTAAAAGAAATATGGATGATAGAGACAATTTCAAAAAAAGGAAATCTGACATCTATATTAGCACAGTAGCCATGACATCATCATTTTTGAAAAAATATGCTATAGTTATAATTTATTCAACTTGAAGTACAATTATTAACAGGGGAAGTTCTTCAGGATTCTACAATGTAGCAGACAGTGATTTTCACTTTGAATGAAACTGCCTAGGAATGTGTTGGAAGATTTTCTGATCAATCTGTTGGGCTTTCAAAAATATGATAACATCAAAAACACTTTATCCCACATTTGAAAGACTTGGAGAAAATTTATTTAAAGAAACTGTTATTGGAGCTGCAACTTGGCAACAGAAGGACCTTAGAATTTGTGCATCACATAAAAAGTTTAGCTGGAAGCTCTTTTTCAAAAGATGAAAATTCCTTGGTTTCAATGTGTACATTATATCCAAGCCATTCTAGAAATTAGTCAAGATACCTTAGCCAATATGACAAATACAAAGGATAAGATTGTTTATGTATATTCAAATCAGAAAATAACTCTATATCTGTCAACCTTAATTCTGAGACAAATTAGAATTAAAAAATTCAGGCAATGAAATTGAAGTAGCGCGCTTATCCAGTAGGTCAGAACCCAGGACCTTTGGATCCAAAACCTAGTAACTTAACCACTACACCAAAATGATCACCCCGATGCAGAGGTTGTTACTGGCTTATATAGATTATGTCACTACACACTCCCCTACCAGAGAGTTGTTAGGCGAACGAACGATATAATCATTGATGGGAGTAGTCAGTTTTTGTGTGTGTGTGTTGGATGAGTTGCATCGTTTTATCTGACGATTTATTTATTTTGTTGCGGGTAGATGGTGCCACGACAGATCGGTAAGGTTTCGCTTTTCGTAGTTAAGTTAAGGTCACCAAATGAAGTGGCACGTTTTTATCCTAATAGGACAGAACCCGGGACCTTTGGATCCGAAACCAAGTAACTTAACAACTACACCAAAATGATCAAGATGGCGTGGTTGTTACTGGCTTATATAGATTATATCACTACAAAATTAAGGATTTCATAACCCACTCAACAGTTTTAATGCTTAAATTTGTCAAAATCAAGAACCCAAAGTAGAACATGAAGTCCTTTGTAGTTAAAACAAAATTCAAAGTTAATGGAATATTACCATAGCACTTTAGCAATTAAGAAAATAATATACATGACCTTGTACTTATAGAAAATCTGAGACATAGAAAAATGACTGGTAACTCACAGAAGCCAACAATAACAGTCAATTAGACTTTTTTAAATCAGTTATATCTGTTATTCATACAACTAAAGTCAAAAGAGAAAAGTGATATCATTTGCTGCAATAGAAGAAATACAGTAATCATTTCAGTTGATTTTGAAGCAATCACAAAATGACAGAAAACAGATGGAGAATTGAAGTAAATGCTTAAGTTGTAAAATTCATCTCTAACTTAAAAAGTCACCTGTTGTAATGGATGAGCTATCCCATCCATTAGTGTACAAGAGTTAGAAGGAAAACTAGCCATAGTCAAACAACACAATTTATTTACAATTCTCAACAACATCACAAACTAAGAAATGCACCAGTTGATGAATTAATTTACTAAATCGTCAATCTTAATATTAATCAAATAATCTACAAAGTGCTTTTGTCTAGCTTTACTTTATCTTACGTTAATCTTCATGCTATCCTTCAGCTTCTAACCTCTCTATCTTGATTGAACCTGAAAGCTATTACTCAAATTGACATAATTTACATAGGCATAATATAGACATAATTTACTTCTTCTTCAGGAGGAAGTTTTCAATTAAATAATATTTAAGGAAAGTTATTCCCCAAGAAAATTGTTAGGAAAAGCATGAATATGTCCATTACACTGTTCTTGTGGATCCAATTTTCAATATATACTAAAATACATTTACTAACATTCGACCTTACCATTCCTCCAAATTCTAGAAATGAATATCATAGCATACACAAACTAGTACATCCTGGCAACAAAACAATGATTCAACTCATAACTACAAACTTTGTTTAGTCTTCAGATAAAATAGACCAAAAGCTGCCAAAATCCTAATAATCAAAAATTTCTAAATATATCCATTGCTATTTTGATAAACATCTCACATCAAGCAATAGGTTTAATGAGATCAATCTAAATCTCATTGAACAACAGCCACTATATGAAAGTTACCAATCCCATTTAACTATGACTGACCAATACTAAAATCTCCAAAAACTATTTCTAAGTTGACATGCAAGCAGAAACAGTGGTAGATACACTTATCAAAGGATGGATCTCATGTTTTGGTTGTCCATCCAATGCTTAGTGGCATACACAATGGAGGGGTTTGGGAATTCAAACTCCTTATATACACCAAAAGATTTTTAAGATTTGGTAGCATACACTTTGGGCTGCTTGTTTTTTAAAGGTAAACACACTTCTTATAAAAGTAATCTGTGTGTGCCATCGTTACTACTTATTCTCAAGCAGAATCATAAAACATTAGCATCATAAATTAGCCATTATGTGTCATCCTAATCCACAAAAACTCATTCCCTACCCATAATTCTCTTTGAAAAATACAAGGCTTTGCATGAGAATTATCAATACACAACTGCAGAATTACTCTTTAGTAAAAATATCCAAGAACTACATGATTTCTTGAGAGATAACAGTAGAAACTCAAACAGACAAACAAATGTAAATTATTTTCAAAATCTTCAACCAGCATCACAATTTTTTTTTATTTTTTTTTTTGTTCCAAGAGTAATTGTTCTCACATCTTCATAAGCACCAATTGATATTCCACTATGTCTTCTACCACTATATCATTGCCCATATGAAGTAATCAAACACGTTTTTAAATTTAAAATCAATAAGAAAAGCAATTAATACTTGCTAAAACCATTTCACATGGACAATTACATGGAATCTGTTCATTAGAAAATCTTCACACATTCAACACATGTCTGAGTAATATGGATTTAACTCACACACACTGTTATTAATTAAATTAACCTAGTTTGCATACAAATGGGGGGGGGACATGACAAATCCCTTTCTTACTCAAATTTGTTGTTGAAGAATGATACAGAGAAAAGCTTAGTACAATGCTGAATAGAACTTCACAAGTTGAACATAATTTACAACATATTATTTTTACATTTTTCTGTACAACTTCCTAGCATTAATGTACTTTATATTCTTTTGCTGAACTATAATGTACAGTACCTGTTGAATCAAGTGACAACTTGATACAGATTAAGTTACTTTCTTCTATCAGACAAAAATATTGATCCACAAATTCCATAGAATAAAAGCAATATATCAATCCGTAATTGCTTCAGAGATGACAAATAACAGTCAACAATGTATTTATGAAGAAATAATTAATACCATATTTGGTTCTTTGATTTTTATTTATCAACTTTTATTTCAATTTGGCTTTAAAATATTTCACACATCTTAAAGTTTACAAACATATTTTAGTTTTCACTAAAACTGAAAATTGTCATTAGTGTTACCCATGATAAATTTATTCCTCACAAAACAAAATCGTGCACTTTTTTCATGATGAAAATACTCATTATTAGCAGTTAACTGGTCAAAAAGCTTCAGTAATTTTGGGGGAATACATTAAATTCTAATCAGAATCGAATGTGCACGATATTTGAATTATGACTGTGATGTAATGAGAATAAGATTTGCGAGACATTTTTTTCCCCTTTCTTTTAAAGAGATTTTAAATACATGCTGTAGACTTCAAAAATTGAAATAGACTTCAATTAAATTGAGACATGAATTTAAATCCCAAAAAATTGACTTTTAAAAATTGTTTTCCTAATCTTTTCAAATATTGGTCAAAATGTGCAAGACAAGCAAATCTAATCAAACAATTAAATTTCAAAAATTAAAAACATTTCTACAAATTTTAAGCACAAGTTTAAAATAATGTATGTCAAGCACTCATGTAATTTTAATAAAAAAGAAGCAATCTCATTGAAACACAAGTTTTTGTTTTATTTGTATATTCGTTTATGGAGTAAAAATTAAAGATGCATCCAATTTAAAAATATTTTTTCATTTTAATGAATAAGTATCAAGTTGGAATGTTTAAAAATATAAAATTCATTTATACTTTCAGAGGCTAAGTGATTTCAAAATTATAATAAATTATACTGAAACTATTCTTTCTACCCAGCATTAACATCAGCAGAGATAAACCAATTTTAAAAGGTAAATACTTTAATTTTTTGAATTTTTTATGATTCATTGAAAAAGTATTTAAAATGAAAAAAATAAATATTAGTGCTATTTTAGTGTATTGCCTCACCCTTTACACAACCTCCAGGGATACCACTTGGTACATTAACACAGGCCATTGGTTACTTGTTTTTTAAATGCTGACAAAAAATGGTAATACAAATATTACAAAAATAAATTCCATTAAATAAAGATTTATCCAAAACAGAATGTTAGATAAATAAAGGTACTCATCTCAACATGCAGACTTGCACATAAAAGACAGTAAGATTAATCTGGAATGGCTCCAGATTTTTTAATACTATTCAAAAAAAATAAAATTATGCATACAAAATTCTGAATTAATAAATGCATACATAAAACTACCCACCATCATTATAAAAAAATCTTCATATCTGTCTGACAAGCTTCCATTTTTCTCAAATATATTTCAAATTTCTGTAATCTTTTGTTTTGTTAGATAGTATACTATGACCTCGTGAACACACAGCAGTCACACATGGTGAACAAAACAGGAGTTACATGAAGTTTCCCAAAGATACAAATTTTCTGCATGATTTTAGTGTGTCATGAAAGAAAAACAATAGGTAAATAAACTTGAACACTTAATTACCTTTTTCCTTTAATAACCTTTTATTTGAATACTTAATTATTTCAAGAAAATCAAGCTTGTTTCAGCAACCACAATCCTCCACAGATACTAGTTTTTTGCTGGTATTTTATGCTTTCTTAAATTTTTCAAAGGCAGATTTTACTTGTTATCCCCTAATCTGAGATCCCTGTTGCTCAAAATAATTTAGTAATAGTTTTGTTGCTTTGTGGGCCTTAGGATGTGTGAGAGGAGTTCTGGTTTGGTTTATCTTCTTCTCATTTCTTACATGACACCTCTTCATCTGGAACATTCTAGCAATGTCTTTCACTGTTATTGTCCCTAATGTTGGCATTATTTTTAATTACTACAAAAATTATTCACAAGGGAGAAAAATTGGGACTTCTCCAGTGGCATAACCTACACCCTCACATTGTGGGGTAGCAGGATTCTAGGGGTCCCAAAGTCTGACTGATGCTAAGTAATAAATTATTAACGCCAATTTAAAAAATAATTAAAGGCAAAACTTGACTTTGCAGGGTGCCCTAATGTTCTCCATAATGCCACTGGACTTATCATATATAAAAATGGATTAGTGAATGCTTTTACAAGTTGTAGCTAATATGAACATCAGCAATATTATTCAATATAAATTCACTACAAACACAATGATGAAAAATTTAATAATAATGGGATTTCTTCAACATTATCTATTTATAACATTAACCAGCGGTATAAGCCAGAATTTGGTGAATTTTCGATATGGAGTCCTGTACCAATAACCAATAAGTTAATGATATAGCAGAAAAAATTGACACTTAATTCAAACTACCAAGTTCAACAGATTTACGATACTTGGATATTTGAAATATTGATTTTTGTTTATAATACCTACAATGTATATGCTACAATATTAAAAAAACTATTAATATTAGCAATTAATCATAAAAGCAATAAATTTCTTTCTTTCTTTTTTTGCATAGAACAGTATTTGGGACAGAAATTTTAAACAAGTTAAAAAAACAAGGCAAGGAACAGAGAAGAAATGAAAATACAATGAATAACAAATTCAAGTGAACATTTCAAGACTAAAATTTAGAAAAATTGATACAATGATGTTCAATTGGTTTTGTTCTGTAAGAGCAAGAAATACTCCTGTTAATGGAGTATTATTACTAGAACAAGGCAAAAGTTGTGCAAAGTCTGAAACTCTAAAGCATCAAATGATTGGTTGGAAAGATTTAACCAAAGCATAACAAATCTTAAGCATAAGATTATCTGTGGCAAAGAAGAATCAGTAACAGATTAACAGACTGGATATTAAAAAAAAAAAAAAAGAGTAAAGCAAAATTTGTGAAAGATATAAAAAGCTTTACAATTTATATTAAATTAACAATGCAGCTTAAACCAGAATATTTTATCAAATTTTGGATAGTATATGCTTCAAAGGAAAAGAATGTTCAGTGGAAAAAAGTTCTACAAAACGTGGAAGGAGAATTCAAATTTGCAATTAAAAAGCCAAAACAAACAATATGGCTCAACACATCAATCCAAAAACTTTATCAGTCCATCGGCAACATAACAAAAAGAGACAGATGATGCAAACCATAAAGTCCAAATGATTAATTGCCCTTGATAAAACAATATTTAAAAAAAATTAGGAGATTCTCAAAAACTAACAACTCTAAACTTTTTGACATTGGCATGACCACCCACCCAAATATAGAACTGAAATCAGCAACATGAGTACTGAAGAACTTGGACTAAAGTATAAATAGAAGCATCAAAATCCATGGCAGAAAACTGTCTGTGCAGCATGTTAATACATCTGCACAAGTGCCACACTGCATGCAGAAACAAAGAATCAGTTTGCAAAATTTTTAAATGTCTTGAAAACCAATGAGTAAATAACAAAAACTTTTGAATTCGTATCACAAAATTGAATTCAGCACAGTTTTAAAAAATCAAACTTTGGAATTCTAGTTTAATGAAAAGTAATACAGATGAAAATGAATTATTTAAACTTATTAAAATCAGTAACGGTGTCCAAATGAAAGAATACTTAAAAATTGATGAAAACTTGCATACTGATGACACCAATTCCAGCATATAAAATCTTTTCTTTCAATTATGGTTGATAATGAGAGATTTAACAAAAATAATTTGGAAAACAGTGAGGAAGACGAAGAGCCAGATGGGGAAAAAAAATTGGCAGTTATAGAGATTGCCAATAGAAGTGAAAACTTAGAACTTTTAGTATTAAAATTTGAAATTTCATAATGTTTGAATTAAAATTATCAACATCAATCTGGTTTTCACATCTATTGACACTCCGAGCAACAACTAAATGCATGTTTATATGCGTTTTTATTATTCAAATATATTACGGGCTGTTCCAGATCATGACAAAATATAAATACAATTCAATTGAAATAACAATTAATATACAATCATATTATTTAGGGACAGTAATTGTATTTACTTAAATTTCAATGTACTTGATTTTTAACATTTTAATTGTTTGCAACATTGTCATCGGTAATTTCAACAATACTTAGACTTTTTGTACTTTCAATTATTTCATTTCATTCTAAAAAAGATACAATAGGCTTATGGTAACTAAAGTAAGAAAGGAAAATGTTTAATTCAAATTTATCTTAGTATCGCATAAAAACCTCATTGATCGTCGTTTTATATTTTGTAGTACTGAGTTTTCGATGATTGGACATATTTAAATTAAGTGTTTCATTTAGAAATTCAATTAGTGGTTGATTTTTATCATCTGCAAAGTTAATATTGAAGTCTCCCCTTAAAATCATCAGTACATTTTCATATTTTTCGCCAACTCTTTTTTCGAGTATTTCAGAACCTTCTTTTGTATAAATCAAATTTTCGAATAAAAATTGTTGTATCTGTCTCATAGATTTTACAGGCGAAAAATGAACGGCAACCATTAATATGTATTGCCCAATCTCGGAATCGCAACGAGCAATGCACAGTATATACACATTGAACTTTTCACTAAATCCATTCAATTTCACTTATAAGATATACACAGCACTATACATCAGCTGTATAGCTACAGATATACTGCGATAAGCATGTCGGTGACGCAAAAGTACGAGATTTCACCCATTCGAAAAGTGTCTCAAGGCGAACAGCACACTGCGCGTGCGCCAGTCAAAGCATGTCGGTGACGCAAACCCATAAGATTTTCCCCTACAAAAAAGTGCCCAGCGCCACTAAAGAAGTTTTCACTTCAAAAATACATGAAAAGTATACAGATGCCTTGAAACAAGTCTCCCAATTTTAAAAATAATCATAATTGCTATTCATGACAATGAAAGACTTAAGATTGTCAGTGACTTTAATATTAACAAGGAAGAAAATGCTTGCAACACACACACTTTCAAATTTGTGCAATAAATAAATTTCAACAAATTAATGCAAGTACATAACTATATATATCTTTATATATATTTTTCCAATAATTAAACTTTTTCAACTAAGAATTTTCATTTATCATCAACTTTAAATTTCCTTAAATACCTGTGACTATGTTACTTATTATACAATAATTTAAGACTTCATACTAATTGAAATTCTTATTAAATTACATACTTTTAGTATCTATCCTCTGGAGAAAGGACACTTCTATTTATGGGACAATCGCCTAGTCTAGTAGAAGACCAGCAACAACATTGAACCAAAATTGGATGACTTCCAATCCTGCTTCCGGTGTAATGTTAATCTACCAAAAAAAAATTCAACTGAGTTTTCAAACTTTTTTTTCAAATTCAAAGAAAGGAATGTTTATATTCTGCATACCTCAAATTTAAAATTTATTCATTATTTAAGTATTTTTTCAATTACAAAAATAAATTTAAACAATTCAAAAAAAAAATTTTTTTCATCATGCTAAAAATAACTATATTGATCATATCCACAAAAATTGAGGAATGCAGAAAACAGATATGTGCAAGTACAATACACATGCATAATAGCATATCTCAGCAAACAAAACTTTTTTTAATCTTGTGGGAGAGAAGCATGTGAAAATTTTATTTTTAAATTAAGAAATTCATTAAAATTTATAAATTGCATTTTTCATATTCTATTGAAAGATTATCAATAAGATTACTTCATTGTGTACATGTGAAGAGTATTTTTTCAAAGATGTATGCCAATAATTATTTTTTGGTCAGTTTCAATTTTTATTTGCATTAATATGGATATATAAAGTTCAAGCATTGTTATTGTATACTAATTCTTGAACAACTGATCTATAAAAACTCTCAAGATATAGTAGGATCTTTCTAAATATATGATGATTCCATAATAAAATAACATTTGCCATCCTTGATTGTCTGATCTTACTTAGTAATTATCATTTACAAATGTTTGAATTTTTTTAGAAATGACACACTGTCTTGAGAATTCAAAAAAGAAAATACTCTTTAAGTATTTAGTTAAAGAAAGGAATCGTACTAATACATAATTTTCAGAAATAATGATTAAATTTTATATGATTATCCTTTTTATCAAATTATTTCATCTGAGTTATTATAATTACATATAAATTGTGTTATAGATGTAAACCAAACAAATATTTCCATACAATTTAAACAAACAAAATAATGAAAAACATAGAGAACTTTGATATCCTAACAATAATACTGAAATAGATTTTCAAGAACAGCAAAAAGGAAACTTTATATGAATATTAGAAAATAACAGCTAAATCAGGCTATTTTTTAATAATTACAAGAAATTTTTTTTAAAAAATATATTCAATGTCACAAATTTGCTAAGAAATAACTTTACTTACAAAGAACGAATGAATGTACTTCAGCCCATCTGCTCTGAAACATGACATTTTAAAATGTAAAAATAATATTGTTACGTTGATCAGGATTCAAGGATTTTATGCTATCAGTCTCAAAGAGCTAGACAGTTTTTCAGTTAATGATGAAAATTTATTGTTGAAAAGCAATCCTTAGAAATGCAAGATACAGCAGTAGAATTCACTAAATAAATCCTAGAAGGTCTTCACACCTTCTACAGCACTCAGACACACCTGTCTAGAAATACAAATAAGTAATGTATTCACAAGCACTTGCTCGTCCTAATCAACAGCTGAACTAATCGCTGTTTTCAACAGTCAAAACAATACTACTCCATTTCAACAAGCGACTCCCTATTTATAGTCTCCACGAATTTTCCTGAAAAATCCACTTACATCAAAGATTGTGATAGTAGCAGATTCTCCAATAATTTCCAGAAGCATCCATATGGTTGCCAAAAATGATGCCCACCCCCTCCCAACTTGTGTGTATGGCTCTGTCATCAAGCTTCAACTGAATCACCATTATAATGTAATGAATGGCAATACTTGTGAATATTTAACATAAAATAAATACAACAGAAAATAATATTAACATATTACACATCCAGAATTAAATTATTTAAACAATTTTTAGCACTCATTACACAAAATTTGTAACAACATATATATATATATGAAGTACAAGTAACAATGAAGCCCAAGATTGTTGCACTTGATATTACACAAATATTACTGGTTATGTAAACTTGAAAAAAGAATATACTATACAAAGTAACAAGACAAAGTAAGAGTGTTTTGTTTCTGTTTTAGGCGGGAAACACATGAAAATAAATATCACAAGGTCATGATGTCATATGAATTTAGTCCATTTTGTAATATTTTACATTTAAAAAAAACTACTTAAAAGGTAAAAATTAAAACTATGAATGAAAGTTGTTTATGCACAAAAAATACACAGTCAGCTATACAAAAAACTAGTAATGTCCATTGTTCAAAGGTTTATTTAATTTATTTAAAATAATAATTGAAAAAGAAGTTTTTTAATTTTTCACAGCAATTTTTCCAAAATTCTGAATAAAGGTTATGGTTTCTAAGAAAAACTTTTCAACTGTATTACATTTTTCATTATGATACATTATCAGAATGCACTTATCAAGATTAGAAACTGCCAACTGACACTGTATTTGATAGTAAAAATTATAATTTTTTATTTAAACATAGAACATTTTCAATCTCAAGTAGACAGAAATCAGCTCTCGATTTACATAGTTCTGGCAGTGTCTCATTTTTTATATTAAAAATACTTTTAATTTCTAAAAGCATAAAATCTTCCCCTGTTTTTATACTCTATCAGGAGAAGCTGCTATAAATTCATAAAAGGATGGACTACTAAACCAGTTTTTCTCACAATATTTTAGTGCAAACCAATTTTGGTACTTACGTATTATCACAACATATTGGTGACATTTTTTAAATGGAGCACATGGTTGCCAACTCGGTGAGTTATTAATAGTTGGCGATGGTTGTGATAATACATAAAAAAAGTACCCCTATTTCTTACATAATTTTCATTTTTAATATCAAAAGCAACTGCTTGTATGGCTGACAAATCCTTATTCTTATTTTCATATATATTAGAAGCTAATGCTGGAAAATCAGATTTTCGAGCAACTATTTGCTTAACATCACTTGCTATTAATCTGATTTTCCTATGATTTTGCCGTACTGAGCAGTTTTGTCCAGTGGTTTGCCTTTCAATGTCCAACAACTCTGATAAACCATTACAGTAATGTTTGCGGAAAAACACAATCACAACAAAGTCGAGCAATTGTGGAAAATAAAACTGTACTTTCTTGCTGCACACTGCAGCTGGCAACCCTAAGGTCAGGTTGAGTTTTATTTCACCTCTGTTGGTCAGTTTAAGTGTACAAGGCAAATTAAAGTTACCTAGATCTTGCCACTTGAATTCCTTATCAATTTTTATCTTTTTCATTGATTTTGGAATTTGTCAAAAGTTTCATTGGAACCCAAGGGAAAGGTTTTATATAGCTTAGGCTGATGACATGTCTGCAGCATTTCCGTTGAAGCAGCTCTTTAGAGCTGTAATCTTGAACTGCATGCAATACAGCAAACACATGTTTGCAGAAAGTAGGAGCCCCTCCAGCAAGGACATGTACATCTTGCATTATTAACCTGAAATCAAAAGGCTTTGGTATCAAAAATTTTTAAAGGATTGAAAAGTTTTTCAATAAAATACAAAACACATGTAAAAAATATTTACAAAAAATGAATAGAAAAATAAAAAAAATTCATGCAAATTATTGCTGCATCATCAGATATCGTAAAAAAAGAAAATTGAATCCCAACTTATTTCAGTCACAATAAAATATTCATCTCAATCTTGATTTGATCACTGGATATATTGATTAGTAAATATAGAAACATAAAAAGAGCTTAAGGTTTCTTCAAAATGTTTAAATGTAGAACAGGGAGCCCTTAGTAATGTAAATTTCTTTTGGCGACTGAAATCGGTCACCAAGCTAATTCATTTAGCGATAGGTGTTTTTAGCAATCGGATTCAATAGCCATTTCGAGAATTTACAAATTGTAGTTTTGCACTAAAAATGAAGAGATATTAATGTGAAATAGAAATAAAATATATATATAAAGCTATCATTAATGTTTAAAAATTAAAATTGTATTTTTTTTAAGTAAAAGGAAATTGTAAATTAGAATTTTTAAGAAAAAAGCTTACCTGCGCTTGGGAGAGTTCTTCTAAAAGAGGGTAAATTTCTTTCACTGCCTCTAAAAAGGCAATGAATATGTCATTCGGATAGCTGGATCACTTCCCCTTTCTCCACATGAACTCTGCAAAATAAAAATTGAATTAATTCCTTACACCTACGGATTCTATGAGGAGATTTTTTTAATGGAGTTTGTGTGATTTCCTTTTTCTGGATCTTCAAAGTGTCAGCTGTGATTGACTGAAAGATGAAGAAAACCTTCATCTTCCACACAGTTGTTAACTTCCCAGCAATCCGATATGATTGTCGTACTTTCCTTTTTGTTGCTCTTGATGGATTGAAGAAATGTATCCTTCCACCTATCCTGAACCACATGAAAGAAACACTTATTCAAAGATGTTTCAATTCCTAAAAACACCCAGCTTTCGTTCACTTGTTTGCCTCTGTAATACTTTCCTTTACTAAACATGGTTTTGTTAATTTCTACTATCACACCAGGACCTCCAAGCATTGAACTTTCATACACATTTCCATGCATACTTCTATGCAAAGACTTCTCTAATCAAAGACTGTTTTCTTCTAAACAGTAAATTCGAAAGAAATGAAGTCACAGTTGGCCTCTCACACCAACATATTTGTCAACATAAGAATCTCAAGCATACTCAGCTTACTTTCTTTGAACTAGCTATTCTTCCTTACAGATCTTTTGAAACAATGTGCATTCACTCCCTTCTTTCAGCATTCCCAAATATATCTATCCATCACTCAAATTTTTTTAATCAGATGCAAAAGTTTCTTGCAAACCGAACATTCAGCACTTGCAACAATCAATCCTTTATCCATGCACCACTGTATAACAGACAATTTCCCCTTTGTTCCAAATCATTATAATGCAAAACATACCTCACAGACATACTCTTCAGGATAAGTCGAAGGAACAAACGATAAAAAAGGAAAATAAACATTAAAAAAATTGCATAATATCCTTATTACAAAATCTAAATCTGAAATGAAAATTAAAATAAAAATGGAATTGTCTATTTGAAAATCATCTTCTCGTGTTGAAAACATCTGCAAATTTTTTAATTAACCAATAGCAATTAATTAAAAAGAAAACGTGACCCTATCTGCATAAGACCACATATCAAGAATCAAGTGTTACCAAATTATATACTGTGGCAGAATGAATTCATCTTACCACAACATCTAGATAAAATTGCCAAATCAAAAGGGTAAAAAGCCAATCACAAAATCCTGTTCCACACTTTAGCGAAATTTCTTTTATCATGAAAATGTTACTTTTATTTATAAATTAGGGTAGTTATAATTATGAATTCTTTAATACACTATTAAAAATCATAGCTAATATATGAAGGATGAACAATAATGAAAATGATTATAGGAATATTTCAAGACAAATAACAGCTTTCTTTCATCAGAAATTAAAATCAATGCACAAACATATAGATAAAAATTTAATGTAAATACATGGAGGAAAAATTCACTGAAATGCAAAATATCATAGAGATTTAAACTTATTGCAACTTTACAAAAATAAAAAAATTATTATAGTTAAAAAACTCACATCTAGGGATTGCAATACTGGTATACATGGATACCGATATTTTGAGCCATTTGTACAGTTTCAAAATACCGGATTTTCTGTATTTACTAGAAATTTTTTTAATTGTTTCTTATATGTTCAGGGATCATCAACATAGCAAAGTATTATACGTCTTTGCATTTATGTTAAGGGTTAATTATTGCACCATGATTAAAATGCATCATAAATGAAATAATTTTATGTCCATTTCAGAAGGTAAAGATATTAAACGTCTTTATTCCACTCATTCCGTTCTTATTTTTATTTTTCCTAGCTGGTGCTACAGCTCTAAGGCAATTCATTAAATCCATCATCGATTTTTTTCTATTGCCAGATACAATGGGATAAAAGTCTATTAATCTGAATTTAAAAATATGGACATACATAAATCATTTCTCTGACAAAAAGAACTAAATACACTACTCCTAACTAAGTTCTCATTGAAAGAGGAACAACATATCCAAGCTCATCTGCCTTTCTTCATCCATCAACACCTGTTACTAAAATGGCTCCTTAACGAGCAAAATTAATTAGACTGTGAATGCAAAGTTGTATCGTACAATCAAGAGAAGTTATAAAAGATCTGAATCACATTGAATGCCAAAACTGTCCTATTACTGCTCAGAGTGATATTGCACTTGCACAGGATTCTTAGTCTGATATTCGTATCTGAGAAACCAAGGTTGTACTAGTGAGAAAAATGTGTAATATTTTGATATTTTCCAAAACTGGCGAGTTTGTTATTCACATTGTATCATACTTTAGGGTTTAAAATGTTTTTCAGATTCATTATATATATATATACTCATAAATAATAAGCCATAATAATCAATAAGAATAACTTTAAAGAACATAAAAAAATCAGTTGATAATACTTTGGTTTCATTATTTATATGATGAAAAGAATATGATAGAACGTAAAAGCTGTTCTAGAGCAGGGGCCGGCAACCTTTTAGCTGCAGCGTGCGAAACCAATCTACTAGTATGATTCAGTGTGCCACTCAGTAGGATATTTTTTAAATAATTCAAGTCCCACAATAATGCATGCAGAGTTAGGGAATAGAGTACAACAATATAGATGTTAATATAGATATTTAGCTTTGTTGTATATTAATTTTATATCATTTAAAGATATTTCTTAACAAAAAAATAAACAGCATAAAATGTAACTATTTCTTCAACAAAAATAAAAAAAAATTTAATTACATGTATTATTTTAAACACATTTATAAAAATAAGATATATACAACATAAAATAGAAGCGTTTCCCTTCATTCCAGTTAAATAAAAATTTTAATGTGAACAGTGCTTGTGCATCACTTTATTTTCATATCGTAAAATCAGGCGTCTAATATTCGACTTTCAATTAGATACGATTATGAGCATTCCGTTGTTAAACAATTTCTTTGTGATTCAAAATATTTTTCGCAGAAGAAAGATTTTTTACTTAGATATGTAGAACCAAAAGCAGAAAACATGCAATTTTCAAACAATTAAATCTCTCCAGCAATGACCTTCAATAATTTACAAAATAGCTGTAAATTTTTCTTTAAGATTATCTTCCAGACTTTTACATAATTCTGTAAATGTCAATAATTCAGAAGATGTTTGTCAAATAAGGTCCATTACAAATTTGTCGACTTCCAACCGCTCATAAACTGACAAATTTGTAGAATAGTTCAGAGTACCCCTGAGAATTTGTACCACGTGTCACAGGTTGCCGACCCCTGTTCTAGAGTTAAGAAAAGAGACTAACCAAATCAAATTTGATCAAGTTTATTGTAAATTTTTTACCCACAAACCAATTTATATTCAGGAGAATTCGGTACAATTATCGAAGATGATGATACTAATGTCAATAGTGAAAAGGAACTGTCTCTTGAACAATAATTGGAATTAGCGATAACTAAAAAAAATTTCAACAAACCAAAATAAAGTACAGAACTCAGTTATATCCAAAATCATCCAGCAAGAAATAATTTATTTGAAGATGAGGAATTTAGAGGTAAATACTTGGAAAAAGTATATTGCGCGTTTCTAATGATACTGTTGTATGTCATGGTTAAATTATAAGCATAGTTTGACAAGTTGTCAATTACTTACATGACATCCCAATGTTGTCAGCAGTCCAGGAATACAGTATTACTTGAACGGCAGGCGATGTGGGCGTTTCAAATGTGCCGCCATTAAAGAAATGTAAACAAACCCGTGTGAACGGGGTAAAAATTGAGTGGAGTTGAGAAACAGCTTTTGCTGATGGCAGCTGTTCATTGAAGATCCGATCGTCGCTTGTGACGTCACGATGCTATCTGGCCACTCAGGAGTTTCTCAATCGCTTGTCGTGGAAGTGATGCAATATGTTAATTATATTAGTGTATAAATATAGATCGCTACTGCTGTGATATTGGTAGCAGTTGAGTGTTTTCTCAGCGAGCAGCTGACTCTCTGCTGCACTCGTGTCTTTGAGCAAGGTGCTCAGTTAAAATGTTTTTTTCAACTTTTTCATTGTAAAAATGTCACTGTAAATTTCGTCTTTTAAATAATCTTCAATAAATGTGATTGTTCTCGAAATTCTTGTCTTTGATAAAAGTCCTCCACACCCGTTATTCAATTTTTAGATCCACTGTTAATAACCCTGCTAATTAATTTTCACACTTTAAAATTGGAAGTGTAGAACTTAAGATAGAACGACAGATACCACCAACTAGCATAGACTCCCAAAGAGCGTTTTTGACAGCTGGTAATTTTTGCACAAAATTATGATCCAGGCTTAATGACAGTACAATTGATGCATTATGTTTAAGAACACATTTCAAACATTTAACTTTTAAAACATTAAGAGCATTTTAATAATTTCTAATAGTACCACAGACTGAATAGTGATATTTGCACGTTTTTTTGTGGTGATTTAAATAAATAAGATGTTCCTTTATTTATTTTTGTGATTCTTTATATACTGTTATAATTTATAAGTTAAAAATTATTTCTTGTGATACTTGCACTCTCCAATAAAACTGTCAAGTAAAACTAAGAAAAAAACACCTGTTTTCTTCCTTTTTCTAATACCGGTATCCTGGTATTAAGTTCTAAGAAATACCGAACACCGGTATTAAACTTTTGGTCCGATATTGCAATCCCTACTCACTTTCTTAAAACCTCAGATTCCCTAAATAAAATACTGGTGGAGGATACAGCTGGTAGAAAGCAGTAGCAATAAGATAAGTCAATTTTTAGCTTCACCTACAGTAAATACCATTATTAACATGCAGTTGAAAAATACATCAGGTTGAACAATACAGCTGTAACACAAATAGTCATTTTGCATTACACCTTCACCCACAAAGATAATACATATATGTAAGGATAATTTATAAAATTAGCAAGGATAGTTAAAATTAAATTCCCTATATAATACTTAATCTGGGATTTTCCGATACATCTTCAAGTCTTAAATTAAACACCCATTTATTTCTCCGAACAGATTGTCCAAACAGAATACTTCTAATCCCAGATCATTATATTAAAAAGCCCAAGAAAAAGCATTTGACAAAATATATAGCATTCAACTAACTTTTCAAATAAAATGCACAAATTTATTAAAAAACAATGTCAAAAAAATTATCAATTACAGCTGAATTTTAAAATAAGGGCATGAGTTCGATATACTTTTTTTTTTGGCAGTTCTTTTGGCACCGTTTTCGGATGATTCTGCACCAAATTCTGTCTTCCCTGATTCCCCGTTTTCCCATTGAGTTCCGGGGGTTTTCGTTTTATGGTGGATTTTCCAATCAGAGCAGTAATGTTGTATCTTGAAGGGGGGGGGGGTCTATGGATTGTCTCTAAGAAATTCTTCTTTTCATCTTGGATTTTCGACTGTTCAGGCATAGATATTTTCAGACAACAATTCACTGCCTTACTCTTTCTATTACTTCTTAATATTTATAAAGATATTTTTAATAAATAATATCAATTATTTATTAATATTATTTAATATTTATTAATAATGATTTAATATTATTATTATATTTATTAAACTTTATTTTAAATTGTTGATTTGGTTGAATATTCTTTCATTATTAGGTTGTATTTCAATTATTTTATTAATATTACCTTATTTCTTATTCCACATTATTTATTAATATTTCTTTTTAATTACTGATAAATTATTCAATTACTGCTTAGATTGACTCATTATTAGGTTATATATTCTTTTATTATTATTGTGCCTTTATCAATATTATTTAGTTATTTATTAACATCCATTTTTACTTATTGATAAATAATTCCAGTTATTGATTAGGTTGACTATCACACAATTCTTACATTATTATTATTAATTTACAAAGGGGTTAGTTTAAATTTTAAAAACCTTGTTATTTTATATACCTTTAAATATTGTAAACTGTTCCCTCTAGCCATGGGACTATTTGTAGTGTTTATCCCAAATTTAAGAAAGTTCTGTCAGAAACAGTTCCTGTTTCTTTTTCTAGCAAAATGACCACATTTGGGGAAAAAAAGGGAGTACTTAATCTTGATTTTGCTTATGAAATATGTAGGAATAAGAAATTATTTTCAGATTTTGTGAGAGAAACTCGTCTTTCTCTCTCTCTCTCTGATTAAATTAGAATTTTTTTACTCCAATTGCAATGTTCCGATGAAGTTTGGGAAGAAAAATTCTATTTTAGATGGTTAATCATGAATTTGCAGAAATTCCAGGAATATCAAAGTATGTGGTTCAACTAAAACCTTACATCATTGCCTCTGGTTCAGTTGCAGCAAACTAAAATTGAAAGAGATTTTTTGTCTCACTTATCATTTGATCATGGGAACCAGAACAAAAGAGACCAAAGCGTATTTCTATTTATCTTCCGGTACCGTTGCAGATTGGGAACAATTTGTCATTGAAGACATTCTACATTAAGTGGAAGTCAGACAATTTGTCATTGAAGTCATTCTACATTATGTGGAAGTCAATGAATCGAATTCAGTGAGTAGTTGGAAATGTAGAACGAGGATCAGGTATGCTATTTTTAATAGCAATACACAACAGATCTCGTGAGACTCTAGTTAACACTATTAAGGAATGGATAGAGCCTTGAACTATGATTTTTCCAACAAATGGAAGGCATTTGAAAATTTAGGACAAGAAGGATTTGGTCATTTGACGTTAAATCACAGCCTTCATTTTGTAAATCCGGTAACGAATTGCCATACAAATACCATAGAAGGTACTTGGAAGCATGTTACATATTCACTTTCTACCAGCCAATAGAAAAATAGATTTAAAATTTCATTTGTGGTTGTATACATGTTTAGGAAATCGTGCAAACAAAAGAGTGGATTGCTTCAATAAGTATTTAGAAATTGTTAGGGACATTGATTGGGCTGAGAGGGATTTTGTCAAATTCTTTAAATTCTATCTTGTTGACAAGTGATTATTTTGGTTGTGTGGCAATTTTTTATGCATCAAATGCTGCAAGGTAAGTTAATTCTATTTATATTTAATTTATTTAAAGTAAACAAGATATACTACTTATATTTAATTTTAATTTTCCTTTGCTTTAATATATATATATATACTAGCTGACCCAGCCATGCGTTGCTGTGGCTTTGTTTTAATACGTTAGTTCAATATTATTCTAAGCTATTCAATGCAGTCAAATTAATCTTCGTTTATAATTTTGGAGGGTTGAAATAAAGTATAAGACAACAAATTATTTTAATTTTGCATTTCATTCATCTCCTATTTGAGAGTAGTATAATGCATGAAATACTAACGAAGTCGTCAGAGGAAATTAGATAACGAGCTGTAAAATAAAACAAACGAAAAGAAAACCTTCGTATGTGAACATTTTTATTAAAAGGAAAACCTCTCCGAAATATCTCGTAAGTGGTACTCAAAGGAGGAATTGGTACTTACATATTATCAGAACCTATTTTTTTTACTGAGAACATTTATAACCACAAGGCATTACACAGGGGCTTACATAAGTAAGCGTGAGGCACACATCACAAAAAAAAGAAGGGTTACAACTGAAACAACCATGCCTTCTCCGCACTAGCGCAAACAAAAAATTTTCAAGGTGGGGTGTCCATAGTCAAAAGTCCCTCAACTCGTGTCATACTTCAAGAAACACCAATTGATTTTATCGATTTTGAAAAACAAAAAACAGTAAAAAATAAATTATTAAATTATAATTAGCATTAATTAATAAAATAAATTGTTAATACAAGCACTTTTTTTTTTCATTTTACATTATATACTAGCTGACCCGGCCACGTGTTGCTGTGGCTTTGTTTTAAGACGTTAGTTCAATATTATTCTAAGCTATTCAATGCAGTCAAATTAATCTTCGTTTATAATTTTGGAGGGTTGAAATAAAGTATAAAACAACAAATTATTTTAATTTTGCATTTCATTCATCTCCTATTTGAGAGTAGTATAATGCATGAAATACTAACGAAGTCGTTAAGTAACAACATATGAAGGATTAATTTTATAAATGTGGTGAATAACGTTGATTCTTTGCAATTTTTAAAATTATTTTATTTTAAAGTATAACAAATAATAATTTTATACAACTAATCGCTAATCGGTGCAAAATATTTTTCAACCAACAATAATGTCGATTGGCTTAAAAAACATTGGATCAACTGGCAACAAACTTGTGTCTGAAAGTTTATTTCATCACAATATCAACATTTTTTTTGATTAAGTAACAGGATTACAGAGGCAATAATTATCAAGATAATTATACAGTATATACAGAAAGACACTCTCAATCAGTTCCTTTTTGCCTAAAGAACATTACAGAAATCGTCTGGGTATTTCATGCATTATGTATTGGGATGAAGTTCTACTTCACCATTTCCGATATTCAGTATTTGGTTAGGAAATATTTGCTCAGATTGATCATTTTGCAAATGTACTCGAGTGTTTATGGTCAGTCGAAGTGTTTCCACGTTTCGCCATCAAAACGGTTGTTTTAAACAGGCGTTAATCTCGTGAGCAAAAGTAGAGCGTGTAATGGCTGTTAATACCTGTCGGAAATCATCAGACACTAATACAGCAACAACACCGAATATTCTCTCGTTGCCATTTAAATCTTTCAAAGCTCTATGTAATGCTTTGAGTGAATGTTTATGGTTCATGGTACAATCATCCCTGATCATGACAATTCATTTGCAATACTGTAGCCAATCCACCCTTTTTTTTCAATGGTACACATTTCATCTTGTATTTTAAGAATGTTCAATGGCAGCTGAAGTGGAATGTGCAGTTTTTCCGCCATCTAACACAGTGACAACAATGCACGAAGATGCAATTCCCTATTGCAATCATATTTTCGCTTGACTGCACCTAAAAGTTTAGTTGCTACAGGGAATGAAAATCCGGAGGTGGAACTCGAACACAAAGCCATTTGACCTCATTCCAGCAATATCCAGAAAATTTACCGAAGCTTTTGAAATCCGTATCCAGGTTCTCGTTCCCACCCCGAGAAGTACTTGATGCCCACTTTTGACGCCCTTGCTCCTGTAAGTTCAGTCTCTGAAGGGGGACATTACGATCGGTCAACATTATCCGGCAATGTTACGGGAGTTTTTAAAATCCGATTTGACATTATTATTGTTTCCCATCCAGAAAAAAACCAGGAAAGCATTTCTCTCTCCTCAAGAATTAAATCAAGCCTTTTCCACAATTCCTGCAAAATACTTGAGTCTGGCATTATTTGACGTAGATATGAGATTATATTGAATTGGATTGAGAATATATATATTTGGATCGCCAGTTTCGAAATATAATTCAGATCCACTTTTTCGTCTCTGTCTGCAGTGGCCGCGGTAGCCAAGTGGTCAAGGCATCGGATCATGGCTAGCGTGTCATGAATTCGAGCCCAGTACCACTGAAAACCCGCTGTGTAGGGGAGCGATTCATGTCAAATCTGTCGAGAGCTCAAACGTCCTCCTTTTGGTGTGGTGAAGTAGTTAGGAGAGGGCATGCCAGCTCAGGTGTCATTCGCGTCACTTGACCATGGTTCATAATTACGCGGTCTGTCGTCAAAAGCCCTCGTGTAGCTGAAAAGTGCGACGTTAATATTCACTCACTTTACGTCGGCAAGATAGGCTCTGGTACTGCTGTTCGAGAATATTCCGATCCCCTGGCATTATATATGTCAAAAATACAGGAATTTCTATATTTCGATTTCAGACTCGCTTAAACCATCTCAAATTACACCAAGAATACACTTTTCCCACGCCAAGACTTTAAGGTGTGCTCCTGCCCCGGTTTGCGTAAAAGACGGTCATTCTGAATTATCCAGCAAAGTTACTATTATTTCTCAGATTGAATATCAAATTCGGATTATCTGCTTTGAAATACACCAGGGACAAAGTTTTCACGATCCAAAGCTTTTAAGGCAAGCCCCTACGGTGTGTCTAAAATACGGTCGACTGTCATTATCCAGCAAAATTGTCGAAACCCCTGAAATTCAATTTCAGATTCTCATTTCACACTTCAAAATGCACACGGTGCTGACTTCTGATGCTCTAGCGCGAGCAAGTTCAGTCGCTAGAGAGAATGAAAATCCGGACGCGCGGGACTCGAATCATATGTCTTTTCTCTTAATTCAGACCATATCCGGTCAGTTTAGTGGAGTTTCTGAAATAGGATTTCAAATTATCATTTCCCGCCCCTAGATTCAACTGGAGATTGCCTTTGTGCCCCTAAGCCGGCAAGTTCAGTCCCTAGAAGGGGCATTAGTGTCGTCCAGCAATATCTGGTAAAATTACAGGAATTTCTAGAATTCGATTTCAAACTCTCTTTCACCATCTGGAATTACAACAGAAACGTACTTTTCCGCACCAAGACATTAAGGATAAGCTCGTGCCACAGTTTGCGTAATAAATGGTTGTCCTGAATTATCCGGCAAAGTTACAGTTATTTCTCAGATTGGATATCAGATTCGGATTATCCATTTTGAAGTACGCCAGGGTCCAAGTTTTCACGATTCAAGGCTTTTAATGTAAGCCCCTGTTATGGTGTGCCTAAAATACGGTCAGCTGGCTTTATCCGGCAAAGTTACAGTTATTTTTGAAAACTGACTTGAAAATCGGATTCCACACCCTGAAATACCCCAGGCACTTAATTTTCGTGCATTTTGGTTTGCAATATCTGCTTCCACTGACGCATGAGCAATGCCACATTTTGCGATTATTCCCTCACGGGAATCTGGCAACGTGTTTTCCGGATTCTTCACATTTCCGGCAATAAAAAAATTATGGCGTGATTAATTGAAATAAAAACCATCCTACGTTCTAAGTTGAACGAAATGACACACAGTACGCAAAATTATATTATGATCCGTTGAGTAGTTTCGGAGTCCATATCGGACAAACACTGTGACACGTATATTTTATATATAAAGATATATGTTTAGTTTTAAGTTTCTCTTCTAGGCTTATGTAAGTTACTTTTCTTATTATCTTATTTTAATCCTTTAATTTTAATGTTAATTTGCTTTAATATGTTTCTCTTCTAGGCTTAATGAGATAATGATGATAAATAGAACAATTTGTTCATTACTACACTGCTGGACACCGTAAATGCAACACCCTGAAGGAAGCACGCAAATAACATGAAATTCACAACATGCATTAGCGGAGGTGAGATATGCAAATTATTAGAATTTCAGCGCACACACATTACGCACGCCTGTGGCGCCACCTCAAAGCACTATTTAAGGCTTGGAGATTTCAACGATTTCAAGTTCGGCAATTGAGTTTTTCTTGTGGTTTTTTCGAAAAATTATCAGTTACGTCTCGTAGAAAACAGCAATCAGCTTTTGATCAAGTATCCGAGTTCAACAGAGGAAGGATAGCAGCCTACCGAGATTGTGGATTATATTTCAGGGAAATCGGTAGTCGTGTTGGATGAAACCAAACAACTGTAATGCGGATATGTGACCATTGGATGCAGTGGCATAACGGAAAATAATTGGGCCCCCCGCAAGGTCATGTGCTGGGCCCCCTCTAGCCAGATCTTATATATATATATATATATATATATGTACTTGTTAGAAAAATCCGCAAATCTGCGTTCACAACTACTTCTTACATAAACAACAAAAATTTTAAAAACTGGAATTTGAAAATTTTTTAAAAATTATATTTTTAGTTCATTGCAAGTATTGAGAATAACAAAAGTAAACTCTCGGTTTGCTTTCATAGCTTTTAAAATAAGGACATGTTTGTAGAGATACCAACAAAAATCAAGTAGAAAAAGTCTGCGTTCACTGTTTAGTAGTAACTACCAAACTTATTTAAAAAGGATAATGAGCTATTTAATAGCTGGTTGGATAACCCTGTGTTTTGAAAACCTCCTGAAGTCATTTCGGCATTGAATTAACAAGTCTAGTGGTTTCTTCAGAGATCATCTTCTCTCATTCGTCCTTAAGAACACTCTTTTCTAGCAAGTGTGGTGGACGTGGTAGTAAAGTGTTCAAGGTATCGGATCATGGCTAGCGTGTCATGAGTTCGAGCCCAGTACCACTGAAAACCTCCGTGTAGGGGAGCAATGCATGTTAAATCTGCCGAGAGCTCAAACGTCCTCCCGTTGGTGTGGTAGTTAGGAGAGGGGGTGCCAGCTCAGGTGTCGTCCACATCACTTGACCATGGTTCAAAATAACGCGGTCCGTCGCCAAAAGCCCTCGTGTAGCTGAACAGTGCAACGTTAACATTCACTCACTATTCTAGCAAGTGTGTGCCTATATATACAAAGGATTGCCAAACCATTACTAAATGTGCCTTAAAACATCACGTAAAAATATTTAATATTAAACATATAATTGAATACAAAATCAACTGGATCCTGAGTAAACAAAGTAAATAATGCATCATATTCATCAAAACAGGAAATTTAACGATAGATAACCTGGTAACTTAAATAAAATTGAACACTAAGAAAGACACAAACATTGTTCAATATAATTTTCGATTTAAAATTCTTAAGAAAGAAAAAAGGTATCTCTTACATTATCTTTCATTTCTGAATCCCAGGATGAGCTTCCGCTAAAGTTCGATTATATTTTAGCGTACATACTGCAACTTTTAATAAGGAGTGTTCTTTATATGAAGCAAAAATGATTTCAAGAAAACAAAAATAAAAAAACTGATACATTTTATTATGCTTTCTTCTCATTATGCTTAGTTTGACTAAATACTAATAACTCTATCATCAAATAATCATTTAAAATGCTCTCTCTGCTTTTTCAAGTATCGTAATACTATTTTACTTGAAAAAAGCATAACAGATTTATGTTATTTACGGCTTCGTTAAATGAAAATGAAGTACATGGGGGGGGGGGGACCAAAGACGCCAAGAAGTTACGTTGCTACTTCGTAAAAAGTAAATCATGTCTTTTTTTTTCTCTCCCTACAGCAAAGTGTATGAAAAAACAGGGATGAATTTTTATATCCCTAGCATTTCATCCGATTCTCCGTCTGACTTAGGTTTTACTTGTTAGTAATTCAGGTTTAAAAAGAAAACCCACTAAAGAAAAGTATCTCTCGTCGCCTTGATTACAGCAGATAAAAAAAAATGTTTTTTGATTTGGCTAAAGGATTAAAGATATCTAACGAGTGTATTAAAATTTTGATTATGAATGACGTTAGATCGCTAATTGGAAAATCGCTTAAAAATTCAATTTTAAGAAGTGTGTAGGAAATTTTGAGAAAATCTACGTAAATAGCGTCAGTCAGCCTTTGAGCCCCCTAGAAGCCTTGCCCCCCCCCGCAGTGCGGGGATGTACATTACGCCACTGGTTGGATGCAGGAGGGTACGACGGACCGACGTGGTCGATCGCATCCACCTCAGTGCACCACTTCACGTGAGGACAGGTAAATTGTGCGCATGGCAGTGATGGATCGCTCAGTCAAATCACGAACCATAGCACAGCACATTTTCTGTAACGCATCATTCAGTGTCTGCACGTACCATTCGACGCCATTTACAGCAGAGGGGTCTGTTCGCAAGACGTCCACTGCTTGGTCTACCCTTGATGCAGAACCACAGACGTCTCCATCGCCAATGGTGCGTTGAAAGAAGGATATGGGCGGCAGAATGAAATGAAGTTTTCTTTACTGTCGAGTCACGCATCTGTCTGCAACACGACAACAGTCGGATTCGAGTCTGGAGACATCGTGGAGAGAGGATGCTGAACAGCTGTGTTATGCACCACCACACTGGTCCTGCACCGGGTATTATGGTATGGGGGGGTATTGGATATCCCTCTCGCACTACTCTAGTACACATTGCCGATACTTTAAGCAGCCAGCGTTACATCTCCAAGGTGTTGGAGCCAGTTGTCCTTCCTTACATTCAGGGCTTGGCCACAGCCATATTTCAAACAGGATAATGCGCGACCACACGTGGCATGCATTGTCCAAAGGTTCTTCGTCAATCACCAGATTGAATTGCTTCCCTGGCAGGCTCACTCTCCGGATCTTTTGCCGATAGAAAACATGGTTGCTCAACGATTGACTCGGATTACACCCCCAGCTGCCCCACCAGATCAACTTTGCCAACATGTGGAAGCTGCTTGGTCTGCTGTACCCCAAGAACACCATCCAAAGTCTCTTTGAATCAATGCCGAGGTGTGTGGCAGTGGTGATCTCCAACAATGGCGGCTACTCTGGCTACTGATTCTGGCAGGAACCACACTTCACAGAAGTCTATAAATTTAATCATTTGATACTTGCTCAACATGTTATCTACAAAATAAATTTTGTTGTGCTATCTCTTGTCTTTCTTGGTGTTGCATTTACGGTGGCCAGCAGTGTATTATGAATCACTTACAAAAATAGATTTTTATTCTTAAATTCTGTGCAGTATTGCTAAAATAATCATACTATAGTAGTTCTATAAAAATTTGTCTTTTCACTATTTTTTTAGTTTAATATTTATAAAGGAATTCTCTCTTCAATTCCCTTTTAGACTAATTTCAAAAAATATTACATGCCTCATTTTTATGCTTTTCCCTACTAGGATTAAAAAGAATTCTGCCATTCATTTTCGAACAAAGGTGGTGGGGGAAGGGGAGATGGACTCAAGATTAGATGGAAACACCAGAACTTCACTTTTATGGAGTTTAAGCAGAGGGAAGGGGGGCTCAAAGTGCCCAGTTTCATGTCGTTTCAGAGCAGGGAGGGGAGGAAGTTTGCAACCCTATGCTTTCCTCGGCACCAAAAAAAAAAATTGGCAATTTTTCTAAAAAGTCCATACATACTGAACTTGTTCACAGATTTTTTATCATAATTAAAATTCAATGGTTTAAAAATAAACAGAGCCATGTTGATTAAAAGTTACAAGTTATTGATGTAAAATATGCCAACTGAACAATTGCATTTTATGAAACTGTAATGAGCAAGAAATAAAATTCCAGGTTTGGGTTGAGTCCCAGCACGACCCACTTATGTTGCCAAATTTTTGGTGATAAAAGTTTACAATATCGCAACCCAGCAAAATTCAGTGAAATGGAACCCTACTCGGACCGGATTTTTTTCAGTTTTCCATAATCTGGACAGCGGTCATTTCCTTTAGATGGTCATCGACGGTTGTGCGAGAGATTTTTCTAGAAAGCTGAAAGTGAAGGAATGAGTGGATTTTTCTTTTTTTTAAGAAACAACTGCAGAAAGAATGTTTGTTAGAGAGAAAGGGAGATGCATTGATAAATTCATTTTGGACAATGTTTTTTATCACTATAGCATCTTAGAAGCAACGGTTTCTCTGTTTTCTTCTTGAAGCCATTTTGGAAACCTTGTTTTTCTTTTTATAAGCTCAAAGAATGGATATTTTTTCTTTTGAATGAAAGAGGTAAGGGTGGAAAGAAATGATTGCTTCGTGAATGATTGAAAATATATCAGTATGGATGTTTGAAATATGAAAATAATATGTGTTTGAGAGAAATGGAGATCGTTATTTCATCAGCATATCGGATTATTTTCCCTCTGTTGCGTTTTAGAAGTGAACGATTTTTCAGTTTTTCTTGTAGAAGCAGTTTTAGAAATCGCGCTTTCTTCATAAAAGCTCGACAAATGGATTTTCTTTTGAACGAAAGGTAAGAAAGTAATGATTGTTTTTTGTATGAATGAAGGATTGATAGAATTTTGATATAGATGTCTAAAATTTGGAAGGAATTTGCATTTAATTTCTTATTTTTGATTTAGTGTTTCCTATGTTGTCCATTTTAGACGCCTCGTTTTTTTGACGTTTTTCGTCTCTAGATACCACTTTAAAAACCACGTTTTTTCATCTTGTTTTGGTCTCTGACGCCATTTTGAAAAACATGGTTTTTTCAGTTTGGCACCATTTGGCAAAAAAAAATTTGGCATCAAAAACAGCAGTGGGCTGTGCTGGGCTCAACCCAGGTTTTAATTTATTACATAATATAAGCAGAGCACTAAAAACAAAATACCTGTTATGTCTATCATATGCAAAGCATGGCTAACTTCCTTTTAAGACTAATTATCCAAAATATTAATAGTACACTGCACATAAAAGAGTGATAAAAATACAATAGCTGAAATTTTAACATAAAAGATTTGTACCATTTATTTCATTTAAAATAAGGGTCATTTTTCACAAAAATGATTAGAAAAATTTACTTTTTTCAATGTTTTATCAGAAAACTCACTGATTTCTTCTGCTTCTAATGTAGTTTACATTAATTTATTCCAAAACTAAATCAGAAGTATTTAAGAAATACACACTATAGTGCTAGTTATGTATTACTTTAATGCTATATTTGCTTAATGTTAAAGAATAGGATCCTAATTTGGAATGTTTTCTCAAATATAAAAGAACTGAAACATTATATTATGGCTTTGCTATCCGATAGAGAGCAGCATGTTTTATTAATCTATTTTTTCTGGTATGAAATGTCTTTTCATTACCCCTCTCTAATACCGTAATGCAAAATGACCTATTATCTTGCATGTTAAAAGCAGGAAATAAGTATTTATGGAATATTTTGAAATTTTAAAAATGCTTTATTGTAAACAGGTATATGAATTACAATGTTGCAAGTTGAAATATTTTCTTGGCTGAAAATGAGCTCTGCGTTTAGATTAGGCTTTTGACATTTGATAAAGAATATCTTAAAAATTGCAAACCTAAAAGAACTAAACATTTACTTGGTGCATAATCTCTTTAAAAATGTTTCTCAAATATAAATCATGGTTTAACATTCATTGTTACAGAATACTTTTAAAAAGTAAGAAAGTATTCTGTAAAGTAAAAGTAAGAACTCAATTACCCGTAAGTGAAATGCACAAAGCTGTTCATTTCAAAAATGGTCCTTAACTTGGCAGATAAACATAAACAGTATAATTTTAGGAAATTTTTTGTTATCATAGAAAGTACCTAGCAATGAGATTTTTGCATCTATGAATATATTTCACCGGCATAATTACCAGTTTCTTACAAATTTGACAATTTGGGAAAAAGTTAGTTATACATTTAAAGAACCGTAATGGCACATGCAGTGACGTTGTAGGATTGCATACTTACATGGTATGGTGGCATCTCTCTGGAAGGACTCCCTATTTTCTTGCAGTTTTAATCTTCTTGACGAGTTCTGCAAGAAACATTTCATTACTTAGCTATGCATTTCAAGAACAACAGTGATATGAAATTATGAGAGAGTGAATGCTTATGAAGTCTACTTACATAACATCATCCAGCTTTTGCTTTTTGAAATGTCTGGATTCTTGCTGTTGAACAATTTTCTTATTAGCTAGAAAATTTTCAATACGTGGTAGCAACAAGCCAAATTCTGAATAACCCATACCCTTCATCAAGTCTTCTAGACTTTGATCTAAACGTCTCATTTCTTCTGCGTTTGCCATACTTGCTGCAGTGTTGATAAATTGCATACGTCTTCTTATTCGTTCGTAAACTATCTCTACAGATTCCTCATGTACAACAGACTTTTCCTTTTCTTTTAAGATTACAACAGGTACTGCATCTTCTGCGGGTAAAACACTTTCATCCACTTTACAACTCTGACTCAAATTCCAAAGATCCTTTCTGGTTAGAAGTCCCAACCATTCAGTATGGGGACATTTCATTTGGATATTTTCTATAATTTTAGTATGTGGCACCCCAACTTTTAGGAGAGCTGCTAAATATCTTCTATCTTTCTGATGAAGTCTAAGTTTACCAGCTTGCATTTCATGACCAGCATGCACAGATTGGTACTCAACTGTGATTTTAATTGCTTCTTTTTGTTCTCTGATAAGGCCTTATCACACGTACACGTTTGGTGCAATTTTTGTTCCAATTCGTGCAATTTTTACTCCATTGCCATAGCAATGGCTTTAGAACAACTTTTTGCCAGTGAACTGAGAAAGTTGCTTGAAATTCCAGCCAATGGGGTTCTTCGGCGCCCTACGTCATAAACAAGATGGCGGTAACTTCGCATGAAATATGGCGTAATATATTTTAACGATGTACAATATTTTAACGGCATATAATATTTTAAACAGAATGATGCTCCGTTTCTGTTTACCCCCATAAACAAAAGCGCGAGCGAAATAAAAGAAATAATATTGGATGTTTGTTTTCGAAGCAGAAAAATCAGCGAGTAATGTTTCAATGTGGAGAAAGAACGTGGCTGATGTGAGAGCATGTTGTTTTGTTTACGGTAACCTTTCCCCCTCAGATTCGGCGAAAAGTTGGGCCAAAAAATGCACGTGTGATACCACCTATAGCCTTCAAAAAGGCATGACATGTCTTTTCACAGATCCTCCTATTTTCTCATGGCATTTTCTTTCCGATTTTAATTTTGCAATACCACTCCTGTAACAAATATAATAAGTAAATTGCCTGTTCTTCGCACCTTTCCTTGATACCACCATTCTTTACGAATAACGACTTTGCTCTTAACTCTTCTTCCTTTTTCCATTTTTCAAAACCTTTATCAGTATTAAATACGTGTTCTTCATGTTTCAGTTTTAAATCATCATGAGATTCTTAGTAGTGTTTCTTCAACTCTTTCATTGTTTTAAACTTTTCATCACATAATGCGCAGACACGTTCCCCGTCATTTAATGCCATCTCTTCCTCTGATTGTTCTGTCAAATGGTTATCAGGCATTTCTTTAAAAAAAATTTAATTGAAAAAAATCTGGCTTATTTACAACTATTGTTCTAAATCACTAGACAGGAAAATGGTGAGCGAAATTAGCTAATATACCAGCTACGATTTTTCTAGAACATTCGAATTTGGCGGGATAAAAATGTTTCCCTCCTATTACGTTATCCTTTTTGGAAATAAATAACTATTAAGCTAGCAACTTATCTAGTTCTGCAAAAAAATAAGGCAAAAGAGCTTCTTAAAAAATCAAAAATTAAAAATAATTCTGGATTTTGAAAACGATAAAATATCTAGCCATTCTAAGAATCAAAAGTTTTATTCCACACAAAAAAAAAACAATACTAACAATTGCCAAAATACATAAATCAGTTCAGTTCAGTTCAGTAGTGTGCTCCAATTATACAAATTGTATAATTGGAGGCTTGGCTGACGCCATATGCTCCGACAAAATTTGATGATTGTAGTAAATTTAGATTCTAATGATTAATATTTAAGGAACTATTGGTTGATATTTTAAAATCTGTAGGTTGATATTTTAAAATCTATTGGCTGATATTAAGAATTCTTCTACTTTTTAGACATGCTCTATTGTTTTACAATTCGCTATTGTTGGGTAGGACCATTCTCCATAGTTGCAGATAAATTTTTTTATGAATTTTGATTGCGTTTTGTATTTGCTACAGGCTAAAATGAAATGCTCACTTGTTTCTAACACTTGACATTCCAAACACGAAAAATAAATATCATTCAATGATAGTTTTTTTTTCTTTTTTTGCTCGCATCTTATTAATGAAAACCTTTGAATTTCTATTGTTTGCTGCCTGTGTATTCCACTTTTCAAGATGTAAAATATAATTATAATTTTTATATCTTCTAGTTCCTGTCCATACCTCTTCATTTTTATTTTAATGATGTTTTTTGAAATATGCATGTAAATCTTCCTCTGAAATCCAAAGAATAATACTCCAAGGTTCTGGAGAGGCTTTGGCTAATTTATCAACTTCTTCATGGATCTCTATTCTTTTACGTACCGGTACCTAAATAAATGTGATGGTTTGAACTATTTGGAGACTCTCTTGCAAAATTGAACTTAAATTTAAAATTATCGCATTAGATTTTCTATAAAAATTTTGGATACTTTTTAAAACTGATAAACTGTCCCTTAGGGTAACATAGTTTCCATATGGCTATAGCTTCAGCTGTGACAATTGAAATAATCTCTTTTAGTAGGAAATCTGTCGGATGCTTTTCTTGGGAATCAAGATTCCTATTGATGTTTGATTTGCAGTTTTTGAGCCATATGTTGCTATTAGGATACTGTTATTAAAATTTGACTGGATGAAATCAAAAAACATGCTTTGATATCTGGAAGATCTTTGTTTTAAAAGGGCTGTTCATGCGTATAGATGTTTATTTTATGACTTTCATAGATCGGTGGAAGTGATATCCACTTTAGAGGAGGTTGATTGCTTTTTAAGAAATACTGGTTTCTTTTTTTTTCTATATTTATAGAAAATTCCGTTAATATCCCAAAATAATCTTGCATTCGGTGACCAGTTCTTTAATGCTAGTTGTTTAGTTAAAAAAATTTGACAAAGGAAATTATGACGATTATAAATACTGCTATTCATAGATTCTGCTGTTAATAAACCCACCGGGAGGGAGGGGGTCTTGAGAGACCTACAGCTAATCGTAAGGCAGCATTATATATCAGTTCTAGTTTCTGTCTGTTAGTACTGCTAGTAAAGGAAAATGGTTGACTTCCATAGTCAAAGATAGAGCGAATTGTGGCATTTATAATTGCTAAAAGATGATCAGTTCTTATTCCTATTTTAGGAGAAGATAAGACTTTAATGGCATTTAAATATTTGAATCTTGGACAATGGGGGTTAAAGGCTGCACTTCTTGGATGAAACGCCCAAAATTCTATTACTCTCGGCGAGTTAGTCACCTAATAAAACCAGTTCAATATTTATGACAAATCATAACATGTTTTAAAAGAGAGAATAACTTGAAATGTCCTGAAATACTTTAAAAATAGGGAGAGATAAAATTGAATCGGAAGAAAGGAATTTCGTTAGATAGAAAATACACTTGGCTATTGGGAGGTTACTTTACGAAGAAAATTGTGAAATGTTCTTGGTTCCAGGAAAAGTTCGCTGTATAGAAAATTCGCAATAAAAATGTTCGTAATATGCCCACCAACATTATAAACAGAGATATATTCAAAAGATTGATCTGGGAGTACAGTCTGTAAAAGACCAAATATTTTTGCCTTTTCTTTTTATTTAATTGACATACATTACAATTTTTAACAAATTTTAAAATATCTAAATTAATATGAGGCCAATAATATTGAGGAGTGAATAAATTTATCACCTTTTGAATGCCTGGGTGTCCAAATTATTCATGAACATTTTGTAAAATTTTTCTTCTGGATGAAAAAGTGCAACTATTTTAAAAAGATTTTTCTTTTAAAGGACAATGGCATCATTAACTTTCTTATATATAGAATAATTAACATTGTTTGAATTTTGGATGTGTGTTTTTATCTCAAATAATTCAAGTAAATATACAGAGTGTTGGATATATTGAGTAATAGGATGTCTTGATAAAATGTCAGCTTTAATGTTATCAGTCCCTTTTAAATATTTCACTTCAAACTCAAACATGCTTAAATTTAAAGAACAACGAAATAACCTACCCCTTAAATTTTTAACATTTTAAAGCTAAATAAGAGCAGCAGGATCAGTATGGATTATGAATTTTTTACCATTTAAATAATAATAAAACGAATAAAGAGCATCTGCTATGGCTAAGCATTCCAATTCTGAGATACAATATTTTTTTCATAATCACGTTAAGTCAGTGCTTGTCAAATTTTCTATACTTGTGATCCAATTTTCAATCTTAATTTTCATAGCGCAGCCTCCTTTACATACGATATCATATGTATTGTGTGAATTCACTAATAATATAATTTGACGTAAAGCTACAAAATGACTTGTATGATAAACCGTACAAATTATCAAGATAAGTATTAAATTTTGTTTATAATTTTATGACATGCCCATAGAGACACTGGTAATTATTAAGATTGTTCTTAACTTAGTACTGTTAAATTGATTATGAAATGCATGGTGCAGTACTGATACATTTAGAAGTGTATTATATCAGTGTAAATGTGCATTTTATTTTCCATTATGTCAGAATGTTTTGTTTTTGCTTCTTTTCACAGTAAGTTTATAGTTTTTTTAAATAAGTTTTGTTCGCAACTTTTCGATATAATCGCCCCCCCCCCTTGTAGGATTATCACGTCCCCGTAGGGGGTGCCCCCCACAGTTTGAGAAACGCTGCATTCAGTTCTAGATTAAGATACTGGGTGAAGATTACCAAAAACTCACAGAATTATCTGGCTGATTTAAAATCGAACCAATTTCAGTTTGTGAAGCTTTCTGTTAAAGCTTACTTATCTCAAAATGCTGCAAATGTCAACTATTGCATTTCTAGCAAAAAATCTCTCTCTCTGGTTGAGACCTAAACCCACTGGCTAAGCTTAAAGTGTGAAACTTAAACTGCAGTAGAAGCATTGAAACCTTTTGTATATTGGATCTTAGGAACTATTGTAGTTGTATCAGACTCGCTTATTACCTTAACACTTTCCGCTCCTAAAAGCGCTCAGTTGAATCTTTGGATGTTAGATTTTCAAAGAAATATAACATCTTGATTTCATAAAGAAACGGTAGCAACCATGGTAATGTTGAGTAAATTTGAAGACTACGTATTCCAATCAGTTTAGTAAAATTAAGTCAAGGATTTTGTTTGATAACATTTTTTTTCTGAGCTTTCAAAACTAAAAAATTATTTTTAGAATATATATATATATTCCGTTTAAGTGCTTTTGTAAAAGTTTTTTTTAAATATTTATTAATGCTAAAATGAAATTTAGTGTTATACAATGGTGTGCAAAACTTAATCAAAAATATAAGTTTCAAGCAGATAGCAATGAAATTCCAAAAAAAGGAGTAATTGCAATTACAATAAACACACAATTCAGTAGAAAGGTGATGCGTGTGCAGATGTCAGGGACAAAATGTCATAGGCATCGTGAATGTACGCAAAAGTCTTGTGCAGCTCAAAACTACAATAAAAGGAAGAACGGAGGCGCAATTAAAGATATTCGCTGCAAGTACAAGTGAGATTTTTCATGAAACATGGCCAGAAGAAATCACCTGGATGACTTCAAACGTGGAAGAATTATCGAAAAGCTGGAGGAGGGGTATAGTTTGACCAGTGTAGCTGAAGAGTTGGGAATCAACAAAAATGTCATTTAGTGCTCTTGGAAAGCTTCCAAAACATAGGTACAGCTGTAAAAAAGGTTGGTGGTGGCCACCCTAGGAAAACAACTGCAGTGTATGACAGATATATCTTTCTGCAGGTGAAAAGAGCCCGATACCAATCAGCAGGTGCCCTTGTTCGGCTACTGGGCACAGCAACAGGGCGACAAGTGTCGCGGTTTACTGTGACCAGGCACCTTCAAAAAGGTGCTCTATTCATCCGCCATCCTGAACGCTGCATTCTTTTGAAAGTTGACCATCAGTGGCAACTTTTAGAGTGGACTAAGGCGCAAAAAAAGTGGAAATCTCATCAACGGAGTTGTGTCCTTTTTATGGATGAGATTTTTTTCAGTGCCACAAGCGATTGTCAATGACAATTGGTTTGGAGTGAGGTCGGGACACCGTTTTCATCCCAGTAATGTCCCTGAAAGAGATCGTTACGGTGGTCCTGGAATTACTGTCTGGATGGAATTACGCTAAACAGGCGGACTGAGCTCAATGTTTTCGAGAGTGGTTCTGTAGCCGGAGATCGAAGTAGTAAGGAAGGGATCTTTTTTCTCCATGTGCGTCTGTTCCTAGGTGCTATTGGACCAGACTTCATTTTTATGGATGACACTGCTCGGCCACACTGAACTGCTGGTGTTCAGCAGCAACTGGAAAGTGAAAATATCCCTCGAATGGATTATCCAGCGTTCTTCCAAGATTTAAATCCCATAGAACATGTATGGGATGCTTTGGGTTGATGGCTTGTGGCACGATTACATCCTCTGGGGAACAGACAACAACTGGAATAAAAGCTGATTGAAGAATAAACACTGTTACCTCAAGGACTGTTGAACAATTTTGTGCTGAGTATAGACAGACGGGGCGAAGCAACCCTTGCAGTAAAAGGAGGGAATATCCCATACTAAAGAACATCTGATGTTGTTCTTCCTCTTGGACAGATAGTCATGTGTAATGATTCTATGAGTTAAATAAAGCCTTTTTTTCTATCAATTCCATATTATATGCATTGTATTCATTTTTGTGCAACAATGCCTTCTTCAAAGTTTAAGTACAAAATGCTGCCTCTCGTTTCTGAATTCCATGTCTCTCAAATGATTTTTCGTAGAGTTATGGCAAAAAAAAAACCTGTTGCTTTTCTATATGAGTGTATTAATATGACATATTAAAAATATTATTTTTGTGGAAGTTGTATAACCGAGCAAAAAGATTTTCTTGTTTCTCGGTACATGTTTTAACTATGCATGTATGTTTTTTTTATTACAAGCTTTTATTTAACTTGCAATGTATGTATGTATGTATGTATGTATGTAATTTGTTCGGGTGGAATCTTGCAACTCAATTTTGAAGCTGATATCTTCACCCTATTGAGCTGAAATTTTGTACACACGTTTAGTTTGGATGACAATGCATGTTTTGACCATTTATATTCCGATATTGTAATTAATTAAAAACATTAAACTAGTTTGGGGCGCCAACTTTGATATATCTGCATTGTTGTAATAATGTTATTTTTACAACAATGACAAAAGTTTGCGTCGAAAACAGGTTTTCAGCCAAACTAAAATTTCATAACGTTGCGCTATTGACTGTATTTATTAACTTTGTCTAAAAAATAATTACATTTCTACAACGTAAAAATAATCTAATTTCTACAACGTATGCAATTTTTTTACAAATTTCTATCTATTTTCTTGGATTTAAATTCAAAACAAAAAAAAGTAGAGCTATTTTTCAAGTAGATTGGTACATTGTATACCTTTCTCAACGCTGCCAAGTTAAACTGAGATGGAGTATCGTAGAAATTCTTTAAAAAAAAATTATCTAACTTTAATCTATGAGAAACCCAGACCAAAAATAATTACAGAATCGGAAGGATCCTTTTTATATATATATATCTTACCCATCAAAAAGGAATCTGCTAGGAAAACAATAAGAGAAAAAATTATCCAGATATGTAATGTATTTTCAATTAAAAAAATAATTTATATTAAAATGAATGAATTTTTTAAAGAAATTTTCTAATTTTAAACCTGCAAGTAACTTAAATATACATCATTTTATCACCAGTAATCTAAACACACACTACGACATGTGTCCTTAAATTTAATTACAAATAGAATCTGTTAATTTTATTTGAGTTTTTTTTGTTTGAAAAATTACGGCAATTTTGTTTCTCTAGATGAGTTAGGTACATTGTAAAACCAGCTCAAGGTTATTGATATCCATAAAATGTGCCAAAAGAGAATAATTTGCAAAATGACCTGAAATATTTTTAAAATAAGGAGAGAAAAAAAAATCGAATCTGAGAAGAAAAATTTCGTTAAATAGGAAATGCACTTCGCTATTTGGAGTTATTTTACGAAGAAAAGAGTAATATGTGCTTGGTTCCAGGAAAAAGTTTTTAAAATAGAGAAATTCCCAAAATAGAGGTTCGTTACATGGACTATATAAAAATAATGCGATGGTTAATTATTTTTTCAAAATCAAGTTTCTAAAGATGACCTGAGCAATTAAAAAAATAGATTCTTACGTAGAAGATATCCAATGTCCAGCAAAATATTATCATTAGTTGATAAAACTTTCTTTTTTGATTACAACATGCGTTTTGAATTTTAAGCATTTTATTGATTAATACAAATATTTAAATGCTTTTTGAAGTTTTTTAATAAATAACTAAATTTTTCTTCTAGTATGTTAGAGAAATATATCTCTTGCCTTCAAAATATTTCAAATAAATAATATATTCTCTAAAATTTTTCAAAAAATAGTCAAAATTTTAATTAAACATTTAATAACTTCGTCATCTATTAAGATAATTTCACGAAACCTTTTTTTCGTGTGTAGAACAATATTACCCAAGATCTGCACGAAGATTGACAAAATTACGGATTTAAAAAAAATGTGTTTTTTGTCTAATACCCCCTTTTTGCGAGAATTGATTCAGCTAAATCAGGGATGGTGAACCAGCGTTGAATGAGTTAAACAGGCTGAGAAACCTGTCCAGCGGTAACTAAAAAGTAAAAAATAAATTAAAAGTAAAAAAAAACTTTTTAAGAACAAGCTTTTATTTAAACGTTCTAAAAAGAATAAAATAAACTTTTCCTTTAAAACTTTTTTTACTATCAACTTATAACGTTATTACACAATTTAGGCAGCGATAACCTAGCAGTCAAGGTAAGGGACTCGTGGCATAGGAATCATAAATTCGAGACTAGTGCTTCTGAAAACCTCCCTTGTGTAGAAAGGGCCATTGCACGTTAAATCTGTCGAAGCTCACACGTCCTCCTATTGGTGTGGTCTGAAAGTTAGGAGAGGGCCGGCCAGCTCAGGTTTCGTTCTTGTCCATGACCATGGTTCAAAATTACGAGATCCGTCGCCAGTAGCCCTCGTGTAGCTTTATAGTGCGACGTAAATGTAACTCTCTAATTCTCGATATATTTCTATAAGGTATATTTAAATAATATTTTAAATTAGTAAGGCCATGTTGCAAAAATGTCGCTTTGTGAGAATCGTGGACCAAACAAACCATCAACCACTTTGAGGAGGGGAAAAAAACCTCATACTGATGATAAATTAAAACAAATGAATATCAGCTATTCAACATAATTGTAACATAATTCAACATAATTGGCCGTGGGTAGCCTAGTGGTTAGAGCATCGAACTCCAGACTTGAGGGCCAGAGTTCGATGCCCGATGCCACTAAATACCACCGAGTATAGACGGAGTACGTGCTCGTTAAATCAGTGGGTCCAAAAGTCTTGTGGGCGGTCACAGCAGAAACCACGAGTGCAGGGGGCTGGAGAATATTTCCCTTCAGTTTCATGCCAAAATTGTGGAGGTGGAGATAGGCGATGTCGCCATCTATCGTTAAGAAGTCCAACCTGTCTCACAGGCAATGGCGACTTTCATTCTTTCCCTGCGGGAAGGACACGACAACAACAACATAATTGTAAAAAGTAAGAAAAATAAATGCTACGCAGTTTAATTAGTCGAGCTCTTCATAGATAAATTTATAAGTTAGGAACGCATTGACGCTCGAGCTTGGAGTTTGAGTTTCATTTTGGTCACCATTGCAGTAACTACATAATATAACCCACATTGTATTTTATAAGAGTAAACAAGCTCGCACAGTTTATTGTGGTGTTACTATTTTATGTTATATTTGACACTTGTTGTCCAGTCGTAGATATTTTTTGAGCCAGATAAGCTGAACATTTACACCTTGAGGTAAATTTGAATTTATTAATGTTTTATTTTCTAAGGCTCAGCTCGGGTATTTCAGCGATTGATCTTGCTTGTGTCGTGGGGTATTGTGCTAGGAAATTAGAGTTGGTCCCTTTTTTAAAAAAAATCCGGATAAAGGAAAAACATTCCAAGTTCTATCTGATCTAAAGGCAGAATGATATACAGAAATATGTGAATAGAATTTATTTACAGATTACTCTTTATTTCGTATTTTATCTTAAATATTTGGAAAAATACATTTTTCTTTGTACAATAGAATGTCGTTTATCCGAACGTATCCCGAGCGTCAAATATCCGAACCAATATCCGGATACGTTTTCGAACTGTGCAATGCTCAACATCTGTTTCCTGTGAGGCCTAAAGTGACGGGAAACACAAGGTGATGGATATTTGGGAAATTTCAGTTGTGTGATTTGGTAAACGTCTGCGTGGAATATTAGGTTAGTTTGTTTCCAAGTGAGTGGGCGTATACGTGCTCTTTCGTTGAGTTTTGTTGATGTAGAAACCTGGATAGCCCACGATACAGATGACTGTGGATTTCAAATGCTAAATAATGACGAGATAGTGACTTCCGTGCATGAAGAATCCGACCCTGTTGACGATGAAACGGATGAAGACAAGGACAACAAGAACGAAATTAGCGAGGGTCCATCAAATGCTGACTCACTCTCTGCGTTAGAGACAGCTTTGGAGTGGTACGAACAACAGTGTGCTGTCCTATTCAACTACTGCAGCTGAAGAGAATCAGAGACATTGCAGTGAAAAAACGAAGGTGCACAATGGTACAGCGAAAAATAAGTGATTATTTTCAACAATCAAGGTAAAATTGCGACATTTTGCACCTATTTGGCTTTTTCTTCAAGCACGTTTCCCGCATGTGATGATTTTCAATATTTGTATAGTGTCCAGTATGATATACTGCATGGATCGTATTCGGTTTTCGGTTATCCGAACGGTGTCCAGTACCAATTGATTCAGATAAACGACGTTCTACTGTATTGTTGTTTCATTCTTCTCTAAAACTTTCTATTAAGAAAACAATATTATTCTAAGAGAGAAAAAATTTGTTTAATGTTGATGTTTCTAACACCACCTGTGTGACGGTGTCAGATCGAGCCCACGAAATTCATTGTGACAAAGGGCTAGAGATTTATGCCTGTCGTTCGCCATATCTTTGAGCACCATACAGGTGACAGTACGATTTAGCTCGGTTCCTCCTCAATTTCGTGGGAGAACACCCTGGGGTAGGTCAGGGTCCCCACTTCTCTTCCCCTTTCCCCAACCTCACGAGAGAACTTGCGGCTCGACGGTTATTTAGAGTACCCTCCCCCCTCGTGTATGGTGTGTCATGAGTTGAAGCTCTAGTGCCACTGAAAATCTGCCATGAAGAGGAGCAGAAACACATTAAATCTGTAGATCCATGTCCTCCCCTCACGTGATATAAATTGGAGAATGGGGAGCCAGGTGTCGTCCTCGTCATTTAACAGTGGTTCTAAAATTATGAGGTTCTTCTCCACTAGTATTTGTTTTGCTTTATAGTGCACTCATTCAAAGTGTGTATAAACATAAATATTCAGCTAAGCCAAATTATTTTTCGAACGTATCGAATTCTTTTTTTTATTGTACATCAAAGGGTTAGAAATATTTTCTATCATAGCAGCTGTTTGGAATTTTGATCGATTCACGTCTGAGGAATTTGCTATGCATTTAATTAAATGATTTCTTTATAAAGGAATTTTAAAATATTTTTTTTACTTAATAGAAAACTCATTTTGTGTGATTTTTAAAAAGTGCAAAACATTTTTAATCCTAGAGTAACTTAAAATAATTTTTAAACATTTTTCTATAGTCCTTGAAGAAAGAGAAACGTTAGCATGGTATAACAGGTTTTTTTTTTAAATGTTAAAACAGTGTTTGAAAGAAATCTTCATTTTGATTGAATCTTATTCTCAGTTTAAAGATAGATCAATAACATTAACAAAAAAATCTTGACCATTTTTCAACTTAAAACAAATGGTATCAATCAGAACTTATATATAGCAACTTAATTACAAAAAATACTCGGTGATCGACATTTCAAAATAATCAAATTTTATTTTATACTTTTCTATTTTCAAAATAATACTTTTTTGCTTTTGAAAAGGAATTAACAAAACAAACTTAATGATTGGTTCTTTTTCAATGATAGCAAAAAGTATATATCTCAAAAAGCAAGATTTGTAATATTTATATAAAAATTATATTTTATACGTTTCAAAAAATTACTTCTGAATACTAAGATATTTAATCTTGCAAATTAATAATTTTTTAATCACTATGCGAAGTCATCACTAGTCACATTTAATGTTTTCTTTAATAATATCACTTACTACCATCATGGTTAACCCAGGTATTTCCACCAGGAATAATTGGCATTATTGATGCATCTACAACCCTCAAATTCTCGATCGTCTTGACTCCTGAAAATCAGACGATAAGAAAGCTTATTTGAAAAGTCGAGTAATAGTAAAATACAAATAATACTATAAAATAAGATTTTGTATACAATTTAGCAATTCGGTTTTGTATCTTATATTTGATTCTAATTTTTCTTTAAAAAGTTAAATGTAAAATTTATTTCTAAAATTATATTATTAATTTTTTTAATTTTGATTAATATAATTTAAAAAAAATTAAGATTGATTATAAAGATGCTGAAGTAACAAACCATGCATTTAAATTAAAGTCGAAATTTTTTTAAAAATTGTTAAGAGCTCACAATAATGAAAATGCAGTTATAAAAAAAAGCACATAAGTTTTTCACAAATATTCATATTTCAAAATAATCCATTCAAGAGAATTACAACCACAGTGAAAAAACGGTTTTATATGTTTTTAAAATTTTAAATCCCTTAAATGACTCTGCAGGATTCAAACACCATAATGCACAATCATTCCGAGTCAAAGTTTTTATTTATTGATTTTATGTAAGTGGATGGATTTGTCTACGCCAGCGTTTCTCAAACTGTGTGGGTACAGTATTATTGAATTCAATACATTGTATTTGTGTATAGAGAAGGGGTGAAAATTGTGATTAAATATTGGGTCACAAATATTGAAAGTTTGAGAAACACTGGTCTACGCTAAGGGTCGACAGGCTTTTCAGAGAAAAGAACTAATTTGTCAGTGAAACCAAATAACCAAGGTACACACACTGGTGAATCAATTAGAAACCCATGATCTTTATTTTATTTGACCACTTTTTGCACGGATAACTGCTCTAATTCGTTTGGGAATCGAGTCTACATACTTTTGGAGTTCTTTTATGTCCAGATAATATCATGCATTGGCTATGCAACTTGTTAGATCTTGTAAATTAGAAAAGGAGAATACTGACGGATGTGTCTTTCCCCCATATCCCACGTATTATCTATTGAGTTAAGATTCGGGCAATGCAGTGTCTAGGGAAGGTGTCAGAAGTCAGACTGACGTTAAGCAAACCAATTTTGAACATTTCTGGCGGGATTTGCAGTTGCATTACCGTCCATGAAATATCCGGCGCGATCATGTTAAACATGGAACGTTGTAGGATGCACTTGATCTGACAGTATATCTAGGTATCTCGTGGCTGTTTGTTTGCTCTCGAGGATCACCAGGGCATCATTTCCATTAGAACATGTCCTATATAATGATACTCCCATCAGAGCCTTTCACAGTGTAAGGCAAGAGGGATTCACGGCACCGGGGGGGGGGGGGGTTCTCACCAGAAGAGAGAAATATTTATATATTTGAAAATAGCACAAAATACAACAGAAAACTCTTAAAGAACGATTGCTAAAAAAATGGTTAAATTTTCTGGGAAATCGAATTAAAATCGTTTGAAATTAATAGGGTTACTACGGAAAGGAAAACAAAAAGTAAGCCTTATATACGTTATCTCCCATGGCAACCACATTTCCAGACGATAAAAATATCAAAGTAATCATATTGTAATGTCCATTGCCCATCTTGGCGAACATAAACTACAACCTGGAGCATAACACCCTTATATCAAATCAGCATCATTTAAATATATATAAAATTTTAGGATGGGGGTAGGGTTGAGAGGGAACATGATTAGTACAAGTTCTTTTTATTTAAAACTTAGAACAGTGACCTTACGTTGCTTTTGGTAGCTATGTCCAGTCTTGAAAATAGCTAGTGGTTTTCAATTTTAAAGATAATTGTAAGCAATAATTTACGATAATTTTAATAAACATGAAATTTTTTTATAATACGTAAAACTAAAAGTTTCAAGAGCTGTGATCTGTCGACCTCTGGTATAGGGCAGGGATGAGTAAACCCTAAATCACGACCTTTCTAGGAAAGGTGAGATCTTTAAAGATTTTTTTTTTTGACAATATATAAAGTATGGCTTTTCTTCAAGATAGTAATTTCCAATTCAGACCCGAACATAGAACCTATCATAAATTTTGGCAAGAATGTACGTCTTTTGATGTGCATTCTTTTTTTAAAGTGTTCAATAGAAAGTTATTCACACCCATATGCATAAACAAAAGTTGTGCTTCATAAAAGTATTTGTTTTATTCAGACCTCTAAAAAAGGACACATAAATATAAGTCCCTGAAAGAATTTCACTTTAAAAGAGTTGAATATTATTTAAAAAAGCATAAGCAATCCATACAGGGGCTGTGATAAAATTTTACACAAAATTGAAGATTGAAAATGAATGTATTTGCGTACCACAGCCCTAGGGTATAATTGATATCCCTCGGTTTAGTGGTAATGTTAGGGGGGGGGAGTATAAAACTAGAAGGGAGGAATGCTCATTACTCATCCATCCTAAGTAATACAACGTTTAAAAAGCATAAGCAATTAAATAACCGTGAGTAATAAATCAAATCACACAATTATCAAATCAATAACAATAAAGCATATGAGTCATCACACCTTTAAAAACTCTCAGTATGATTTACCTTACAAATAAAAGAGTTATTTATATAGAAATGACTTATACCAAAATCCAAAATTAATATTTGTGTCCTAAATAAAGTTTATTTCTTTATTTCAGCTTTCAACTTACCGAAGCTTTGGATCCACGACTGTGGTAGGATCGGTGGGATCTCCCATTTTTGCGGTACCTACTTGGTGATTCTGAGTGACAATAAGGGATTGTGCTACACAGCGGAAATATTTGTCATCATCGTTCACGTCATTCTCACATCCAGGATATACTGTACTGAACTGCCTCGCACCAATCCTCTTTAGAGGATCACTCAGAGATATCTCCTTACATTGTTTCATGCCTAAAAGAGAACGGTGTATCAACTCAATAACATATACTGCTTGGAGTATAGTACTAAAGCTATACTGCTTGGTGTACCCCGACTTCTCACGATACAACAAAAAAAAAAAGCCTACAAAGTTATTTAAATTTTTTTTATTTCATCGAGAGATAGACAGAATTCGTTTCCTTGTCAAGTCATATATTCTCGTAGTTTTGAGATTTTGAAATTGCCCTAGAGTATGTAAAATATTTATGTAGTATAACATCTTAACAATGCCATCTCCTTTCGAGATTATGCCCTTGCGGTAGTGTTCATCAGAGACCTATTTCCCGTCGGGAAAGAGTGACGTCTCAACGGTCAAGCAGTTTCTCGTGGGAAAGTACCCCAGGGTGAAAACTCCGACGCTGATGTCCTGAGGGAAGTCAACCTCTGGCCTTCCTTGATCTAGCCGACAGTAAGATGCCGGCGCAGTTCCCATGCTAGCCGCCGGTTACAAAGTTCACCGCGCGAAGGCGGACTTTGGATCAGTATAAGAATGATTTCACACCGAATATGTCCAAACAGAAGTGACTATACATCACGTGTCACTTTCGTGGGCAAGACGTATTCCACCTTTAAAGAAACTCAGCAATTTGTAAATTTCCCCTTCGCCAAAAGGCGTAGGGTTTAAAACTTACCTTAAAATTGATTTGTAATTTCATTTTTTAAGTTTCTGCAGAATGAACTAGCGCGGCCCGGAATCGAGAGGGTGGCCCTCAGATTCCATCTTTGCGCTCAGTTCACTCTCTACCTTTTATCCCGGCCACCAGATGGTAGCACGGGACCTCTCATTTTTAGCTTTTGTTTTTTACCTTTTCCCAGTCAAATTGAATAGTCATCGGCTCCCTCTGGGAAACCCGGTACTCTTTGCGACTGGATTTTACTTTATTTAACCTTCTTATTTTGTAAATGACTTCACTCCCTCTCTCATTTTTATTTACCGCGAGCTGACCCATTGCCCGTTCGCATCTGACATGACAAGTGTTTTGTTTTTGGCATCTGTGCAAGTTGGTACCATAACAAGTTTTAAAAATAATTTAATTTTAAAATTTTTAATTGCTTTAACTCTCCCATTTTAATTTTTCATTTTTCGGGAATTCTCACAGCATCAGCTGTCCGAATCTCCCCTCGTACCGGCCGCTCGAATGAGTGTGCCTATCTATCACGCCCAACAGCGGACGCCGCTGATTGGGTGCATTGTACCTGGGTGGGCGGACTTCATCCGCCCACTATTTCTCCTAGCAGGCATTACGCCATTGCCCATTTAATTTTTACCTTAAATTCTCTTTATTTTTCTCTCTTTTTAATTTTAAGTAACTCCATTTTTATGTAAATATCCCTAAATATTCTGATGAGGAGGTACATCCCCTAAAGGGGATAGGAACTCCGTAATTTCCACGCCACTTGCCACTTGCCTTGGAATCGCGGGAAAAGAGAGAAGAGCGACATCAACGCAGAGACATAACATGACTCCAACATTCTCTACAATTCCAACAGCCTTACCAGCATCTGCGCCCCAGCATTTTTCCAGCTCGTTTTAACGCAGCTTTCATCAGGAGTGAATATCAAGTGACTCAACAGTACTGCCTGTAATAGAACATTATCGTCCCGGCATAAGCCCCAGCGGCACCCTAAACTACTTTCCTTACCCTTCCTTGAAATATGCCTTAGTTCCATACTTTGCCCCTCCCTTCTAAAGTAATAAAAAATTAAGCTTTCAAACTACGAACTAAATTTGAGTAAAGTCGTTCTGAAATTAAGCTTTTTTTAGCTTCCAAAAGGAGCATATTTTCGAGATTTAACAATGAGTTTCCAAGAATATGTGTCGCGTTTCTATTAATTGATGCCAAAAAAATTATATTCACATTTTCTTTAAAAACTAGCAATATATAAAAATAATTAAGTTAATTCCAACTTAGGTCAACAAAGAAAAATATTGTTTGTTACTATTTATTCATTAATTAAATGTATTTATTCTAATGAAATATTATAGTAAAAAAGAAATCACAGTCTCAGAAATTAAGCCATCCCAGGTGGGATTCGAACCCCAACCTTCGGAGTAAAAGTCCAACGTGCTACCCGTTGTGAGCTACAAGGACACAACGAGCGATTTTGCTTTTCATACTGGTGTTGGACTATATTTTTGTTTACTATTTATTCATTTTTTAATTTAATTAATGAATTAATATTTGGAAAAACTGTATTAACATCAAGTGTCATCCACTCTACAAGTTTTAAAAATGTATTTGACTAGAATGGATGAATAGAAAGTAATCTATTTACGATTGAAAATTTGAACAAGCTATATATATATATATATATGTAGCTTGTTCAAATGATATATATTTATATGGCTTTTCAAATTTGTGTGAATTGTTCTATGCAACTGAATTTAAATTGTGTGACAAATTCTTAATATATTTCCTAAATTTATTTCTTTGGTAATGCATGCTTAAGATTAGCTTTCTTCTAGTAATTCTAATAAAGAAATATCACGCGTTTATGTTTGATTCATTCTTTCATTTTTTCCTCGAATTTTTTAAAAAATTAATTGCGATATATACACGAGGGTTTATGGCAAGATAATGAAATATCTCATTCTTTCGGATAAGCCAATGAATGCATCTGTAATAGATAATCATGCAGTGTCCTGCTTTGAAGGCAACTCAGCATTGGAAACACCACCTAAAAAAATGAACTATCCACTAAGAGATTTTATAATGGCTTTTAGAATTCAAAACTCTAAAATAAACATGGCATAACATTTCCACCAACATTTCGAAAATTGCAAATTCTTGACAAATAAGTTACACCAAATGTAATATCAAAACGAGTTTTAGAAGCACAAATCATTAAGCTTCCTATAATGATAAAATTCTTTTTCAATTCTTTATAAATATACTGTGAAATGTTCAAGATCTTATTCATAAGAAAATATATTGCAGCATATCCGGAAAAATCATCAATATTGCTCAGGTATTATTCCACAAATCTCCTAACAATTCTACAGGAGCTGGTTCCCATTTTTGTATGTATACTTGTTCTAAATACATTTACACGTATTTTTAATGGTTCTATATAAACTTTTGCAACGTTATTAGTCTGAACTTAGTCTACAGATCTGAACTTCTCCAGTTAGATTTTCTAAATGATACTTTTTTCTTGATTTCGAAAATTTAGATATTTTTGTGTGCATTTTGGGGATCAGACCTTTTATGTCGCAGGATAATATTTTTAAGACATTTTTATGTACTTTAAAATTATTTCAGTAAACATTAACTTTTAATGCTCAGCTTTTAATACTGGATAAGATTTTAAAAAAAAGAATTTCAAAAAATGATAATAGTAAGTAATTGTTTAATAGCGTCGCACTCTAAAGAAACATGAAAGCTGTTGGCTACGAATCTCGAAACTTTGAGACAATGTTAAATGGCAAAGACCATAACTGTGCTGTCACCCATTCTCCAAACATCTATACCATTCCACCGTAAGTACTTTGGTCCTCAAAAAATTTTAAAGTGCATCAATTCCGCTACACGATAGATCTTTAAAGGCACCGAGACTTGAACCCACAACCCGACGGAAATCGAGCCGGCCATGAGCTCACAACCATTATCACTGGATTACCAAGGCCCGGTAGAAAAGAATAATAACTACATAATGAAGAAGAATAACTACATAATGGAAAAGAAGAATAACTACATTATTGAAAAGAATAATAATTACATAGTGAAAAAAGAATAATAACTACATAATGGAAAAGAATAATAACTATACATAATGGAAAAGAATAATAACAACATAATGGGAAAGAAGAATAATTACATACTGCAAAAGAATAATAACTACATAGTGGAAAAGACTAATAACTACATAATGGAAAAGAATAATAATTACATAGAGGAAAAGAATAATAACTATACATAATCGGAAAAAATAATAACTACATAATGGAAAAAATAATAAGTATACATAATGGAAAAGAATAATAACTACATAATGGAAAAGAATAATAACTACTGTAATGGGAATCATTATAATTTAAAAAGAAACGTAGCCTGTATTATGGATTAGAAACTCCTTCATAAATTCAAAAACTGTTCTGATTAAAAGAATAGTGCATTTCCGAAATTTTAGGCCATTATATAAAGCATTATTTCGTATAAGCAATTGTTTTAATTTGTGCCATTGATATTGAACATTTCTGATCAAACATGAGCAAACAAAACTTATAGGTTTATAAATCATAATAATTGGTGAAGCATCATATAGTGAATCAACAGGAATTACAATAGTTTTAAGAAATTATTTTAATCGAATTTAAAAGGACTAGGCACTTTAAAAATAACCGAAACATCATTTTTGTATTTTAGTTATATTCTTTGCATTATTATCTTTCGAATGATATATCACTTTTGTATGCCTGAAAATTAGAAGTTGGGAAAAAAAACTTTAACTGAAAAATATGAACAAACAAATTGGGAAATTCGACTACGCCCCTTTTTTGATAAAGAAAAGCTGTTTTAAAAAGTGAAATAACTAAAAATAGAAAGTGTTATAAATAAAGCGGGATATTTTTGAAGTATTATATTAATGTAATTTTTTTTTTCTCTTTTGAAATGTGTGCATGAACATTTTTTTAATTACGGCATTTTGTATTAATAATTTTATAAATTCAGTTCATATTCATCATATGTATTTCAGAAAAAAATATAATGTTTTAATATTATGTGAAGCAAAAGGCTTTAAAATTTCTGTTATGACAAAAAAAAAAAGTGTTTTTTTAACATTTTCCTTGAGTGTTTTTATGTAATTAATACTCACTAGAAAGGGATAATTTATAAAATATATGGATTGAAATAATATGAAATTATGCTATTAAATATAAATATGATATTATTTTTAAGAAAAATATGTAGCTAATATTTTAAAGCTATTTTATTTTTATATTTGCTTATAATAATTATTTTTTTAGAATTATAAACTTTAAACGGGCTTTTCTCAGTTTGAGTTTTTTCGCATTCAAAATGCTACTCCCTCCACGATTATTTACCATTTTTTTTCTGTGTGTTGTATATAATGCTTGTAACAAAATTAAGGACCGATTTTTTGCTGCAAACTTAATACTTTTTTTTAAAAAAATTAAAATGTAAGAGATGTTGGCTTTTCGCTTAATTTTAACGTACATATCAACATTTTATTTTTTCTCCTCCAAAACTGATTAAGTAATTGTAGAATTATTTTAAACATCCTTAAGAATATTACCAAAAAAATTCCAGGTCAAAAAATAAATAATTACGGAAAAAATAAAAAAACTTTCAAATTTCCTTTAAAAAAATTTAAAATTTTAAAATTGTGGGAACGATATTTGCAAAATTTCATCTCTTATCATTTTCTTGAAATTATTTGAAATACTAAAGTATAATTTTTAAATACATAAATTTTAAAAAAATGTTCAGAAGGTGTCAAGTCCCCATTTATCCTTAAAATGTATCATCTAAAAAAATCATGGTAACAGATCAAGGGAGCAATTTCATTCCAGTAAATGAATTTTATCTTATAAGTTTAATAAAGACGAGTAAAGGAGGTTATATGCATTATAAAAAATAACATATTTCCATGAAATACATAAAATTGATTTTTTTTTTATAATTGCAAATAATATTTTAATGTCTTTATTATAATTGTAAATAATATTTTAATGTTTTTACTATAATTGTAAATAATATTTTAATGTCTTTACTGTAATTGTAAATAATATTTTAATGAAGTTGGTACTCATTGTACATATTACACAATATAGCTTAGATGTGAATAGTGGCATAGGTGCTGTTTCTTCAAACTTTTTGTCAAGTATTTCTACACTGATGGCCACACAAAATGCAACACCAAGAAGATCCAGACATATTACAGCGATATTTTTTTGGCAGATAACATGTTGTACAATGATTAAACGATTAAAATTACAACCTCTCGTGACGCGCTGATGATGACAAAACCAGTAGTTAGTGTAGCCGGTATTGTTGGCTATAATCGCTGTCACACGCCTCAGCTTAGAATCAAAGAGGCTTTGGTTGTACCCTTGGGGTACAGCAGCCACGCGTCTTCCTCATATTGCCAAATTTTCTGGCGTTTCAGCGGGTGGCGTATCTAGGGTCAGACATTGAGCAAGCATGGACCACACGTTTTCGATTGGCGATAGATCGGGAGAGCAAGCAGGCCAAGGATGCAATTCAATCTGATCGGTAAAGAAGAACTCTTCAATATTGCATGTCATGTACGGTCACGCATTATGCTGTTTGAATATGGCTGATGGTAAGCGCTGAATGTATGGGAGGACCCCGGGCTCCAACACCTCAGAGATGTAGCGTTGGCTGTTCAGCGTACCGGCAATATGTACTAGAGAAGTGCGGCAGGGAAATTGAATACCACCCCCAAACCCTGATACCGGGCGCAGGAGAAGCGTGGCGATGCATAACGCAACAGATCAGTAGCATCTCCCCGCGGAATCTCCCAACACGAATCAGACCATCGTGATATTGCTGGCAGAAACGAGATTCGCCAGTAAACACAATGTCGTTAGATTTCGTTGTCCATGTCCGCCGTTCAATGCCCCAATGGCGGCGCAAACGCCTGTGGTTTCCAGTCAAGGATAAACGAAGCAATGGAAGCCTTGCGGGCATTCCACTCTGCCGCAAAGGGCTTCGAAAGGTACGAGCGGACACCGAATGAGGAGTAACAGACTGAATCTGTTGTGCTATGGTTCGTAATGTGACTGCGTGATCCATCACTGCCCTGTGCACAATCCATCTGTCATCACGGACAGTGGTGTAACGAGGTGGGTGTGATTGACCCCGTCGTTTCCGCCTGCCTCCAGCGATAACAGATCCGTACCACAGTTGCGTGGTTCGTCCAACACATTGGCCAATTTCTCTGAAGGATATAATCCGAAATCTCTGTAGGCTACTATTCTTCCTCGGTCGAATTCAGAAACTGAGTCAAAAGACGCTATATGTCATCCACAAGGCATAGGTAAACATCTTACGCAAAAAACGCACGAAAAAACAACTGCCCTACTTCAAATCGCCAACCTGTTCTCTCCTTATATAGCGCTTACGGTAGGCGCTACGGTCGCCTGTGATGTGCGTCTGCTCTATAATGCTAATGATTTGCATATTTCATCATCTCCAACGCATGATGTATATTTCATATGGTTTGCATGCATCCTTCAGGGTGTTGCATTTTGTATGGTCAGCAGTGTACATAACATCCCAGATGAGTTGCCCCCCCCCTTGTTACGCAACTAATGAAATACGTAGCAAAAGTAAGCTTTTCTTATGAAAACGGTATCCCTATTGTCATAAAGGTTTGCAGGAAAAATCTGTAATGCCAGTAATTTGGTCGGATTTTTATATATAATATTAGAAAATATATTTTACATCGGGTGATTTTTCACCCAGGATTACCTTTTAAGGTTTAATGAATACATTATACCTTAGGTTAAAATAACAATACATTTGATAATTATTTTATTATTTAAATTTTGAAAACTACTTGTCATTGAATTATGTAATATGTCATTTTATATACTTCTGCTTGAATAAATTAATAAATTTTTGTTTCAAATTTTGGCTGATTTAATTTGAAAGTATAATAAAGTAAATTTTTCAAGGTATTTAGCTGCATAACAAAATAAAGCAATACTGAAAAAATAATTACAAAAAAAAATGTATCGAATAATAATAAACTTACCATCAACGACAACATCTAAGTCGGGGGACTGAGAGAAATATTTGGGGTCGATGACAGGAGGGTCATAAGGGTTAGTTGACATTAAAGTGACTTCACCGCGGCTTTGTGGACGTAAGAGCTGTGATAAGCACCAAAAGAAAGGTTTGTTTTTGTATGGCGCAAAAACAGCTTCGAAGTACTGAAAAATATAATTTGTTTTTATTTAAATTAAAGCAACACTTTGAAAAAATATTTTTAAACTAGATCCATGAAATATTCTTTTTATTATTTCCCCAAAATTTAAATATTTAAATAATTTGTGTGCGTGTATGCTTCAACTTCAATCACATATCTGAAGTAAGGTATGTCTTACCTCAGGCTTCATATTCAGCTGTGTTTGAGGTACAACAGTGGATCCTTCAAGCCAGTACAACTCTAGGTCGGGCTGGTCAACTGGTCCTGTGTGATTTTTTCGATTAAGGAAGGCCATAACATTATCTCCTTGAACGGATGTTAAAGGACCTAAAAAAAATTTTTTTAATTATCTTTCTTGTAGAAAGAATTTTTTAATTCTGTTTAATTGGGGAAAAAAGAGTGTATAATCCATTCGCATAATTCTCACTTGTAAGCTTTTTTTAAAGCCCCTTTTAATATCTTATGAGATTTATGTATTTCCATCGGTTACGTAAGACAGTTGCAGAAGAATATTTGACGAATGCTTGATCAACTGGGCACATTTAAACTGGATAAATTAATTTAAATTTTGAAGGAAAAGAAAATTTCAGTTAAAAAAATAAATTGTTGTTTCTAATGCTATACCCAATCGTTGGTGTCAGATCAAGGTTCATGAAATTCATTGTGAAAAGAGATTAGCTTTACGCCTGTCGTTATCCGCAGCTTTGAGCATCATACGGGTGACAGTATAATCTGACTCGGTTCAACCCGATTTTATGCTAGAACAACCTGGGAGGCTGTCAGGTGCTTCCCGTCTCTCTTCCCCTTCCACCAATCTCGCGAAAGGACTTTCGGCTCGATAAACGTTTAGAGTGCCCCCATTCCGTACAAGCACTATACATTTACAAACATCCATCTTTTTCCGGGATTCGAACTCAAGCCCTACAGCACAGCAGTAAGCGTCACTAATCACTAGGCTATCTGGGTGACTAAGTATTAAAGTAACGTATACCAGAAGTAAATAGTATATAAAATACACTGCTCAAAAAAATTAGAGGATCTCATGGATTTAACGAAATTACGCTAATATTTCTTCTGATTACTTACATAAAACAAAACATCTATAGTCTAAAAAACATCAGAAAAAGAAGAAAAATTTCACAAGCGAATCAATGAACATGGGGTCAAAAACCAGAAAAAGGAAATAAGTGGGGAAATCATGATTTCGCAGAAGCTGTTGCTTTTCGTTGTCTAAGAAATAAAATTCAACCTTTCGGCTGTTCTTTTGAGAAAAGGGGACGGAAAATGTTACGTCAACATAATCTGCCAGAATCCATGGTTTGATGTATTATCGGGAGACTGGAATCCGGTCAAACACAAGGAACTGCAGCGGCTGCTGTTGGAGTGGCAATAAATGTCAGTGTAAGACTGTAGAATCGATTCTAAGAAACAGGGCATGTTCGACGTCAGCCAGAACAAGGTCGTCCACAAGTTACCGCTGCAAATAATGATATATCCCGTAAACAGCTCCTCAAGGCAGAGCAGCCAATGCGACGCAGATTCAAAGACAGTTTCTTTTGGCAACAGGACGAAGGGTCCCAAGCCGAACAACCCGAAAAAGGCTTCATGAAGGTTGTCTGTATACATGTAGGTTAATGGTGTGTATTTGTTGACAGCAAGACATTGTGCGGCCATAAGAAAATAGGATGCTAATATCGAGATTGAATGCAAAGTTATCGGAGTCAAGTGCTCTTTTCGGATGAGTCCGGATTCAGTTTAGAGTGTGACGCCAGACGTGTTTAGTTTTAGGGAGAAAAGGACACTTGAAATAACCCAATATTCGTTCAAGAATGATCACATTACAGATTAGGTAGTTTGATGGTATGAGCTGGCATTAGCATAGGGGGAGGTACTGACCTGCATAGCATTTGGAATGACAATTTGACGGTTTAAAAGTATGCAGACGAGATCCTAAGACCCCGTGTAGTACCTTACGCTGCAGCCATTGGTGATTACTTTCTTTTAATACAGGATAATGCCAGAAATCATACAGCTTGTCTTGTGGAGAACGTTCTTGAAGTTGAAACAGAACAGCGTATGGAGTGATTAGAATGCTCACCTGAACTAAATCTTACCCAGCATGCTTGAGACTCATTCTGACGAAAGCATTCAGCGAGATCACTGCTTTCGCTTATTGTCCGGGATGTGGAGAATGCACTTCTTGGACAGTACAGTACTCCCCCAAAGTCGATAACCTCATCGCATCCACGCTAAACAGGTGTGTGGCAGTCTTAGCAGTTTGGGGAGACCATACACCATATTAAACATCCTATATCAATTCTAGACAATCCAGTTTTTTGTCATTTACATGCAAACAAATTGTTGCCTCGAAGCATCATTTCACGTTCTTTGTACAATTCCAAAATTCCAGAAATTGTTTTTTTGCTTCTTTTTTTCTGTATTGCGTTTTGTTGCACCTGTACTCTCCATTTTATGCCAATCTATGGCTGTTGTGCAACGGTTTCTCCACTGTTTTTCTTGCTCCGCTAATTTTTTGAGCAGTGTAGTATATATAGTAACGTATATAAAAAAAATGTATTTTTAAAAAAAAACTGAGAAAAATATGAATGGGCAACTGTAAATTTATATTATATATCAAAGCCAAATTTGTGGTGAAAATTCAATGAACATCTTAAGCAAAGAAAAATATATTAAGATATTAATTAATAAGACCTTTTTATATTGTATAATTTAATATATATCATATTAAATAACTGCGCCATAGAGACTATCAGTGATGGGCTATTTGAATATTCCGCTAGTGCTCAGATGATCAACTCGTCTTCCAAACTTACATTCAACACTTCAGCTTCCTTTAATTATGGAATAATGTTCTCAAATATTTTTGTTTAACTGAGCAGTTACGTGTACTGCAAACTATGTACAAGTATCAATTAAAACTTTAGAAGCTTTGTCTATTGAATAGAAATATATAATTTTAAAGTCATGTTTCAATAATGTAAGCTTTTTAATATATTTCATGCAAAACAAAAAACGAAGAACGGAATTCAATTAGAAATACCTGTTTTAGAAGTAATATATTCAAATATGTTTGATTTGTTGACCTGTTTCGCACCGAAAGTTTCAATGTTGTCGTTCAATTCAAAAGAAACTACAGATGTGCAGTGGTCTTGCATGTTTTTACCAACTGGAAGATCTGCCTTGACTGGTATCTAGAATACATATTTTTAAAAAATTTTGGTTCAATTCTGAACACATTCATCATATTCAGATATTTTAAATAATTTTAGAGATTTTTACCACACGGGGATAAAATTAACATCAATGTCAGTGACTGAAAAAGAATTGAATTATTATATTAAAGATTAATTAATTAATTACCATAAAATCCAGCGTATAACGCGCACTTTTAACACAAAGGGCGTTATACGGCGGGTATGAAAATGAAACCTTTAAAAATGAAAAAAGATGAGTATAGAAAAAAAAGAATAGACCTTTAGATATATCGAAATATTGTTTATTTAAAAGAAATGACATTTCTTATGAACTTAAAGGGCTGTATTTTTGGAAGTATGCCATTTTTTTTAAAAGCCTGAAATAATACCGCGAAAAAATGACTTCAAAACATAAAAGCATTGCATAATTACGTTTCAGGTTTCTTCCTAAAAATAGGGGTGTGTGTTATACGGCGAATATATCTAAAAATTAAAAATTGCAGCTCTAAAGGTTAGGTGCATGTTATACGACGGTGCGCATTATACGCCAGATTTTACGGTAATTAACTTTTAAAATACACTTTCTTCCATGATAGATTTTGACATTTTTTCAAAGAATGAGTTGGGAAAGGTTCTAAATGGCCGAAGTTCCAAATTCCATTCGAATCTAATCATTAGTTCCAAAGATATTCTTCAACACCCATTTAGAGAGGGGCTTCCCCTCAATACATTATTTCTTGTAAATAAATTTGATACCTTCCTGTTTTTTAATAAGTAGAGATCAGTAATTAAATATTTCCAAATTTTAAACAGCACCACGGTTTTCGATCTCGTAATTTTTAAGTCTAAATATTTCCTCAGCACATTTTCGTAATTGTAAATCATTAAAAATAATTCCCCGTTTAAAATAATATTCTTGCACTAAATTTTCTGAGTGTTTATATCTGAAGAAGAAATCTACTATTGAGTCCAAATACATTGAAAGAGTGCTACGTTGAAAAACAATTTTTATCATCAAACGTTTGAGATACTCATTTATCGTTAGGAGACCCATTCTTTGAGCTACCCCCTCCCCATTTCAGAAATTCGGTGTGGAATTTTGCAAAGTTCCAAGTATAGGCTAATTATAAAAAAAAAATTGAGACTGTACTTATGACCGTACGATTGAAGTGAAAACTGATTTATTCTGGGCAAAAGTATCCAACTGTTTGGATGTACTATATTTTATTTTACATTTCCGCAGTTCACTTTTTGTACCATTCATTCATCGGTGGATTTGCTTATTTCACACATTTTTTGCAAAGGACAATGTTTAAATAATTATGCATTCTTATATGAGTATATACGATTTAAATGTAAATTAGTCCAATTATTTAAAAACATTTATATGTAAATTACTCATATAGATTATATTTATAAAATATATATGTTTATATGGCCTTTACGTACTATCGCAACAATGCCAACTTTCAAGATAACTCACCAAGTTGGCAAACCTGATTTCCCATGTGTTGTACGCGCTGAATTGGCAACCATGGGCTTCCTTTCATAAAATGTCGCCAATACCATTACGATAATACGTAAGTATCGTTTATATAACTTACTAGCCGTTACCCTCCCGCTTCGCTGGGTATTTCATGATGTTTTATAAATATATCTGTTTATATTCTGACAGACAGACAGACAAAAATTTTAAAAATTGTTTTTTTGTTATGAGTATTGTATATACTTTTAGTGCATTAAGTAAAAAGCTGCTAATTTGAAATTACAAACAGACACTTCAATTTTATTTATTTGTATAGATATAGATTGGGATTATAATAACTATTGTTTAAATGTGACTAAAAATGTAAATAAAAAAAAAAGAAAAGATTAAAACTAACCGTAAAACTTATCAATTTTTTGTTTCTTGCATTGCTTTTTGCTTATGAAGCCTTGATTTATTATTTTTAAAAGTGCATCCGAAACAGCCGATGCTCAACAAAACTGAACAGTGAGATAACTATCATAAAAAAAATTATGGCACGTGTCAGCGTATTATCATGTGCGCGTAACACTATTATGTCTCATGAAGAGCATCGGTCGCCAGTAACCAAAACGACTTCATTAGCTCAGCTTGGCGTTCTATTTGGCGTTCATCTTGGCATTCAGTTTCACGTTCACCCGTATAGTTTCCGTTCCCGTAAGAATACGGGAATAAAATATAGCCTATGTTACTCCCCGTTAATGTAGCTTTCCATTAGTGAAAGAATTTTTAAAATCGCACCAGCCGTTTCCGAGATTAGCCGGAACAAACAGACAGACAGACAAAAATTTTAAAAATTGATTTTTTGATATAAGTACCGTAAATACCTTTAAATGCATTTAGTAACAAACTGCTAATTTGAAATTACAAACAGACACTTCAATTTTATTTATTTATATAGATATAACGCCATATATTATCTAAGGCTAGAAAAATTTATGCCCTGAGAGGCATTTACTTTTCTAAAAATTTTCTAAGCAAACAAAAGAAGAGGTTTCGTACTTTTTCATAATTAATGCTTTTATTTTCTCGTAATTTCTTAATTGTCTTCACTAAGAAAATATAAAAAATATAAAAATATAAAATTATAAACCAAAATATTTTGGCAACTTTTTCGCCAATCACTTCATTACAATTTTGGATTTTAATTCTTTTGGCACATTTTTGTGCTTAAATGCTCTTCCAAATGAATAAATGTTCCACACATGTTTCGTTTCTTCTTATCTTCAATCTCCTACATAAGAATAATCTTTTTTTTTTTCAATCATTTTCGTTTTCTCTCCTCTCGTTCACTCACTGGAGTTGAGCGGAAGTTGACTGCATGACAGTAATATTTAAATAAAAAAAACTTAATTTCACAGAATAAGTGTGCATGACATTTTTACTTGAAAAAAAAACAGACCTAAAAAGTTTTCAATTCAAAATTAAGTGACACGTGCACGATTTCTGATTAGAGCCGGAAAAAATCGAGTAATGTAATGGACCCGAACCTGACACTTTATTTAAATCCACTCTTCAGCTAAACACGTCTAAAGAAGTTATCACTTCAAAAATCAAATACGAAAAAAATTATTGAATTCTACATTGGAATTTTTTTAACTGCTCTCTTCACCCTTAAAATGACGAGTGTGAATCATTTTAATAATCTTAGATCATTGGTTGTACATATGATTTAAATTTTAAGTTTTTAGGACACGACAAATTAAAATAGATAGAGAGCATATTTTTTTAATGTGATTTTTCGATTATTATCCAGTATTACATAATAATTTTTAGCTAGTCATTCCCCCCAAGATGTAATAAAGTCCAAAATTCAGTTGCCTTAATAAGCTTCAATCAATTTCTCTGATAAATCAGTTTCCTTTTGTTCCAAAGTGAGAGAAGTGAAAATATTAAATTAAAGACATATTTGTGGTAACATTCGTGCAATCAAATACATATTCTTCAATTTCGGATTGCCTAAAAAAATGACAACAAAAGTTTGTTATAGTTTTCTTTCAAGATCGGATAAACTGATTTTCAAAATGTCAAATTTTTAATTAAATTTTTCTTTAAGAAAAAGTAAATGAGTTGTCATGTGTTAAAGAAGTTTAAAATATACCCGAATTAAAGCATGATAAATTCTTTATCAACAAATATTACTATGCTAATATCGATTAAAATATATTTTATTTCTATTATTTAGTATTTTACTAAAAATAGTACATGTGAAATATTATGCAAATTTAAATTAATAAATGTAAGAAAGTGGATTAGCATGGGCGTAATGGAGTCGATTGAGTATGAAGTTCGCATTCAATTATTAATACGCAATTTCGTTTGGATTCAACCATAAAAAGGTGTATTTGCATCATTTGTTTTTTCTTTGAAAGCAAAAACAAGTATTTTGTTGTCCTTTAATTAAAATTTTTAAAAAGTATGTTTTTACCGTATGTTATTGGTTTACCTCCCATTGGAAAATTTTCCTTTAGTAAACGATTACAATCTCATTGTTAAAAATCTACCATAACACTGGATTCTTTGAAGAACAAAAAAATAATGATTCAAACTGGATAATATAAAATATAATAAAAATATATGTATAAATAGTAAAAACATTATATATAAACTTTAAAAAATATTATAATGATATTTATTGTATAACTGACCTTTTAATCAATAACTGTAGATTAACTTTCAGCCAATCAGATGAATGAACATGTCGCTAATTGTTCTTCAAGAATGGGCTAAAGTCATGTGACGTCATAGTCACATGATAACTACAATCACGTGTTTTCAGCCAATCGATTCATAAATTTATGTGACGTCACAGCCACATGATAAATACCGTCACATGTTTCCAACCAATCAGTTCATGAGATCTGCTGTTGCCAACTTTTGCTTTTTGTAAAAACTTTCTTTTAAAAAGTAGATATTTGTTAACAATATAAAACGTACATTGATAAACACATAAAATGAACTTTAATAAAAAGTACACGTACAGTAGAACTTTTTTTAATTTTGAAAAACATTTCAAAAATATTTGAACATCTTTTTTACCTAAGTATTCAATTTTATCTTACTTTTACAAGTGGAACCACAAGTATAAGTCTAAAATCAGTTTTGAATTCAAAGGAGAACACGTGATTGCATTTATCACGTGATAATCATGAATTTACCCCATTGTGCGTTTTATATTAACAATGGTATTAATTACATTCTTCACATTTTTGTGGAAAAAAATCGTTGTTTTGACTGTTAAATAGTTTTATCACATAGATTACTGCTTGTCGTTAGATAACAATATTTCCAACCGAATAAGGAAAAAAAATGAAAAACACTTAAATTAAATTGAAAGAGTTTATCTAGAATTATAATTTAAGACAGTATGTTCACACCCCTGTCCCTCGAGTCCAGTCCATATTGTGATATGGTGATAGGTTCAATTACCCTTTTCTCGCTAAAAAAAAATTACCCTGTGTTTCCGCAATTCTTTTTTCGGACCAATCCCAGAGAGCATGAGTAGTTGAGCAGTATTGGTTGTTCCAGCGGCCATAATAACTTCCTTATTTGCTCTCACAAACCGTGTTTGTCCTTGAAAATCAAATATAACTCCTCTAGCTTGACGATTTTGGATCATGATCTGAGAAAAATAAAAGAAAAATGAAAGGGTATTCTCGAACTATGAAATCGAAACAGATTAGCTAATGAAATTTCGGAGAAACTCTTTCTATATATAAATTATTAAATGTAATATTTTTCTTATTTAATCTGAACAAATAATTATATTCTAATTTGTTTCATCCAGTATTTTTTGGAAAATTCAATAAGCTTATTTTTGTATGGAAAAATTATGCATTTTCTACAAAAGTAAACATTTTATATTTTATTGCGTTCATTAAGTAATGTATTTATAAATGCACTTACTTTAAATATTAAGGAGTGAACTTCTTAAGAAAAAAGAATTCTATAAATGTAAATAATATAATATATTTTTAAAAGACATAAGAATTGTTTTTGTAAAATTTTCAAAAATTATGAACTTATTCTACAAAAGACTTAATTAACATAATTATATTTCAAGTAAGTCTACTGTAAAATTGAAGCGAATATCACACCAAACAGCTTGAAGTGAAAAACTAGTCGTAGAGTCTCTACTTGAGATTTAAAGGTAGGGTTGAAAGTCAAGAGGTTGAAGAATCTCTTTTGGGGGAAAAGAGAGCTCGATTGTTTTGATTTCTGGGAAATATTTTAAGCAAAACTCACAAAAAAAACTTTTACCAGAAAGGTTATTAAAAAGAGATATTAAGTTTATATTTTTCCTCTGGAAACAAATATCATTCTTCATGTTGTTATTCATTATTTTACTCAATCTGTATACAATACCTTCCATCTTTCCATTTGAATAGAATCATGAAATGCTTTAATGAGAGCAAAGTAGAGATTTTGGCTTCGAATGTCCGTTTTCTAGCCCATCATGTGAATTATAAGCTCTCAATACACGTCATTAAAGGATTTCGGTCCGAAGCAAAACTTAATACAAAAAATCAAAATCAAGCATTCTCTTTACTTAATTGATGGTATAAACCCTACTTTCGAATACAGACCTTTTTCACAAAAGCCCCAGAAACAATGTCAAGATTCGTTCTGTCGTCGACAGGAGCTAAATACGCCTTGGCTGCACTACAACGCTGGCCATTTCGTATGGTGGCTTGTAAATTGTAAAAACCTGTAAATAATGTTTAAATGCAACTTGAAAATTAAAAAATAAAAACTTTAAATATATATACAGACAAAAAATATTTACTTCTATATATGTTATAATATAATAGTTTACTTAAATATGTACTATGAATATTTTCGTTTTAATGTCAAATTCAATTGGTATGAAAATAGCTTTAGCAATCCTAAAGCAATAATGTAATAGAGATACGAGACTGCATATTTTTCAGTCGAATTAAATACATATTGTTACGAATTTTGCATACTGAATGCTTAAAATAGTGTGAATAATTTATATCTGGATGTGTCATACGTTAATATTACTTTCTGTTGTATGTTAAAATTGTAATATTCGTAAGCAACGCCGTTCCTTACATTGTAATGGCGATTCAACGGAAAATTGGCGAAATCTTGGCGATGGAGCCAAGTTGGCATCATTTTAGGCAACCATTTTGGCGACTTTGGTAGCCACTGTTGGTGAGGTGGGGACCATATGGATGCTTCTGGAAATTAAGGAGAAATCTATTAATATCACGATTTATGACATAAGCTGATCTTTCTCGAGGAATCAGTGAGACCTATGTATAGGGAATCCCTCGCCGAAAGTGAGTAGTCTTGTTTTGACCATTACACAGTAGTATTGATTCAGCTGTGAAGAGTCGTCGACCAACGAATAGTTATTACTTCGGCTGTTGAGTAGGACGAGCGAGTGCTTGTGAATTATCTTTATCATAATTGTATTTTAGACACCGATAGTTGTGTCTGAAAGTCGTAGAACGTGGGAAGGCTTTCTAAGATTTATTCTGCCAATATTGTTACTGTATCCTGGATTTCAAGGATTGCTTTTTTTTCCGACAATGCATTTCCATCGCTCCTGAAGAACTGTCACTCTCTTTGTGATTGATTGCATAAAATCCTCGAACCCAAATCTACGTATCAATATTTTTTTATACAAATTGAATGCATATTTTCTATATATTCTTTTTTCAAAGTATAATTCTCACTACTTCAGTATTGAATATAAACGTGACAAAAAGTTTTAAATCTAATTGATAGCACCTTACAGTGGGATAATTTTCAGCTAATAATTTTCGAAGTAAGCAAATTGCAAAACGAATTCGAAGTTTGTGGGTATCCAAATAACGTTACAAGCAAAAAAGGAACAGTTGCTCAAAAATTTCCGATCAGACAGTTGCCGAAAGTGATATTATTGACTTGAAGAGTGTGAAAATCTATGCGTTGACGATGTGACACTTATGTTCATAATAATATTTTTTTTTTTCATTTTAAACAACCTGATTCATTAAAAACTTTTATTCACCAAATTTTAAGAGAAACAGTTATCGATGAAGAAATGTTTCTCTTTCCTTTATCAAATTTTAATATTTCGACAGATATTTTCCTATCGTCTTTACACAATTATTCTTATTTAAAATTATTAGGAACTTGCATAAGATATCGCTGTTTCCTAATAAATGGCACAACCAGAGCTATACGTGCATGTAATTTCAGATGGTGACGCATTTGCAAGGAAGTACTGTATGTAACATTGAACTTTTCAGTGTGTGTTAGTTCGTTATAGTGTAAACAACGTTTTTGTTGTTGTAGTTATTGTTGGTTCTGTTGTTGTTGTTACTAATACCACCTGGTCGGCATGTGCTAGATCGAGGGCCAGGACATTCATCATGGCAAATAGCTAGGTCGTACGCCTGTCGTTAGCCATAGCTTTGAGCATCATGCAGGTGGCAGAATGATTTAGCTCATTTCCACCCTAATTTTGAATAAGAGGCGGTCAGGGATCTTCCACCAAGCTCACGAAAAGACTTGTGGCTCGACAGAGTAGATTAGATTAGATTTAGAGAGTACCCACATGTCGCGAAGGCACGATACATTTGTAAACATCCATACCTTTTCCAGGATTCGAACCCAAGTTCTACGGCACAGCCGTCAGCGGCGCTAACCACTATACCGGATGGGTGGCTGTTATTGGTTCTAAAAATGTCTAATTGTGTGCTTAATAAAGTGTATTTGCGGGGAATTTTATTGCACCATTTTATTCGAAATAAATCTGCAGCTGAAGAACACAAGATTCTTATTGAGACTTACAGTGATAATGCTCTGTCGGAAAGGACACGCAGAGACTGGTTTCGACGTTTCAAAATAAGGATTTTGAACTTGAGGATAAAAAACGCACTGGCACATAGAAAATGTTTGATGACAAAGAATTGGAGTAACTTATGTAAGACGCAAGCTGAACTTAGAAAGTAGGTGAGTCAATAGTTTAGAAACGTTTCAAAGCATTAGGGATGAACGGCATTTCCTCACGCGTGAACTATTTCAACGGCAGAAAAGGAAAGGTATTTTGCACCGTATCATGACTGGCGATGAAAAATGGATACAGTACGATTATCCAACGAGTAAGAAGATCGTGGAATAAACCCAGTAATGCATCAACATCATCCGTAAAACCAAATATCCATGGTTTGAAGCTTCTCCTGTGCATTTTATGAAATTATCAAGGTATAATTTATAATGAGCTGCTCAAACCGAATGAGAATATCACAAAAGATCGCAATAGACTTACTTCAACTGATGCGTAAGCCCTAAAGGAAAAACGACCGCTATGAGTTTGTCACATGACAAAGCTCGGCCACATATTGCAAAACCATTGAAAACCTACCTGGAAATGCTTAAATGGGAAGTTCTACCTCCCCCACTGTATTCACCGGATATAGCCTCTATCAATTATCACTTATTTCATTCGAAGGCACATGGCATGGCCTTCCATTCTTATGAAGATACCAAAAATTGGATAGCCTCAAAAGACGTATCGTTTTTCCGACATAGAATTGATATACCGCTGGAATAATGGGCAATACCTTCAGTGGAATGGGGTTTTTTTTTTGCTTTATGTTTTAAATAAAGCATTTACTCTCTTTACCAAAAAAAAGCAGCGGGAACTTATTCAAGGTCCTAATAACTTCAAAATTAAAGATGAAAAGCAGTAATACCTTGAACTTACTCGATAGGTGGAACTGAGTGATCGAAGTCGAATTCACGTAATTCGGGGTATAATTCCGCATATAAATGCAGATAAATTATTTTTAGTTGGGGCCGGAGACGAAAGAAAAAAATAACATAGGGGAAAATGTTTAATAAAATATAAGATAACACTGATGTCAATTATGGACCAGGTGGCCTAAGTGGGTGGAGTGTAGTTGACACCACCCTCAGACCCTACGTGGTCTATCTCGACAGAAACCATATGCAACGTATTCTGTCTTAGTTGAATCTTGAACTTGGCTTCAGCATAACTATACATGCTGTTGTTTACTCGTATATTTTAAATCGGACTCTTTTTCTTGGCTTCGGCGTACCAGGTACCGTTGTTTACTAAGATTTTTTATCTCGAATATTAGAATTATCCTCTTTATTATTTTAGTCTAATCAGTGTAACTTGAGTTGATTTGTTAAAGATTGTTAACTTTATTGTTGAAAGTTATTGTTACCAATAAATCCAGGAAAAGACAATTCTAGGACTCCAGAATATTAATATTATTATTTTATAACACCAGACACACATGCACCAGTATATTATCACAAACACAAATACAAAAACTCCAATCGAAGTTTTCTGATGTGTAGAAGGTTTCATAAAATTTAACAAAGTAATTACCGGCTCAAAGAATTTTTTTATCTCCCACGAAATTTCTTCGCAGCATGCTAATATTTTTTTATTCCTTGTTTTGTTGAAGTTTTTTCATTGGAGTCTAAATTTTCTAAAATTTCTAACCCTTTTTCAATTTAACTGAAGCTTGGCAAATTATCAACCGAAATTCGATCTTTTGATTGTACAGGGTCTTCGGACTCAAATTCTTCAATATCTTGCTGTTACTTATGCATTTCTATGAGCTCAATTATCAGCTCCTGATTGTAGAAATCCAGCAGTTCTTGAACGTCATCACTATCCACTTCTGAATTTATCTGCGACAGCTTCTTTAATCTATCAATTTCATCTGGTTCTGGCAATGACTCTTTCTGGATTTTAATGACGGAGAAGGAAAAAAAAACCAGACGAATCGACGAGATTTTAAAATCGTATAACTCCGAATTCACGTGAGTCGGGATATCATAAGTCGAGGTATTACTGTATAATTTTTATTGATTGAATGATTGATTGATTGAACAAATGAATTCATACAACAAAAATATTTAAATCAGATTTTTATTTATTAAGCTAATAATTGGTTATGGGTGATAATTCCGATGTGGTTCAAAATTTCGCAATTGCATAAAGTTTTGAAGTAGGCATTATGTATAGGGGAGAGAAATGTAAAAACTCTTTCAGTCACATATTTAATTAATACCGAAGAAGAAGCGTATGAAAGGAAGGAAAAAAATAAATGCATCTAAAAACTTTCAGAACGGTCTAAAATGATTACTTGAGAAAAAAAAAACTTTAGAAGATTCTAAAGGATTTTTCTCAGCCTATATAAGGACGAAAAAAGGTAAGCAGCTTTGGCGTAAAGGCTTGACAGAGACTGCGTTTCATTGGTGTCATACGAGATTGTGTCTTTGGATTTTTAATGTTGCTTGAACTTTTAATTTGTGTTATTATGAATTTTACGTGTTGTTTTTTGCTAAAGTATTCGAACTCGTTGAAATGACCCATTTCAATGAAAAAACATTTTTTATTTTATTGAATCGAGCAATTTTTTTTTTTTTTTTTTGGTTTCATAAAATATAAATTGCTTTGTTTTTACATCATATAGAGGCAGAGTTACAATAAACTACATAAAATTAGAAAACCTGAAAAGTGGGTATTTAATCTGCCAGAAGTGGGCATTTAATTTATTCAAAATCTATCATGGTGAGTCTGATAACTCAAAATATTATGAACGTATTTTTATTAATATTTTTCACCTGATATTTGTTTTACTTTTTTGGGAAAGTACTAAAATAATTCTTACTGAATGAATATTTTTGGAGTTACGACCTGTTATTTCAATAACAGCCTCGTGAATATGTCGCCTTTGTTATAACATTTATTCAATCATTATATTTTAATAAAATATTAAAATTGTAGTACATTTTCTAGATAAATATATATAATTTGCTTTAGGATATTTTTACTGCTATAAGTTTATTACTTTTTGCTCTAATTGCTTTGAAGTTTTTCAAAAATATTGCTAAAATTTCACTTATAACTGTGTGATTTTTGTAAAATTTAGATTAACTCATTTTAACTATTGTTGGTTAAGTATTAATATTTATTGGTATTGATCCCTAAAAAGTATATATAATATTTTAATATGCTGTTCTAAAAAAAATTATCTGAACGGAATTGGATACCTTAAAAGTAATTCTCTGATGTAATTTTCAGAGAATTCCAGAATATAAATAGTGATTCATTCCGAAACAGTCTGCCTGTTAATTACATGGACATTTTTTACATATGAAAGGCGATCAATCACATAACAACATTATTAATTTGCATTGTTCTGAGCTTAAGAGTTTTCCGTAATAGAGTAGAAAACTAAGAAACAATTTAAAATTAGAGGATTTAATACTTTTTTTCATGAACAAGATTTTAAGGGAATATTTCCTTTTTGTTACTAAAATTATTTGCCAAACGGAGATTTAGGAAGGAAAAACAAGAAATATTTCTATTATTTTACAATTATTTGGTCAATTTTCAAACTTTTTTAGTTTGATTATTTGATATGATGCAGGACAATAGAAGGACGCGTTATTACTTAATTCAAAATAAGTAAGATTTCTAGAAGTAAGAAGTCAGTAATTGAACAAGTAAGAAGTCAGCTATTTGATCAAAGATTCGGCAGTAAAATTTGTCTCGAATATTGAAAAAATATCTTCATGAAAAAGAATTCCGGCATAGCATTAATATTTAAATTGTCTTGTTTTTAATTTTTGAGCCATATTAGTCTACAAATACATTTCGCCAATTTCAATGCACATTGTACGAATAACTTATATCTGATTCTAGATATTCTTTTAAATTTAAATCTTATTTCTTTAAATATTTAATCCTTCTTTAACTTCAACTTTATTATTTTGTTATGGTTCGGAGCAATATAACATAATGTAACATATATATTCTGATTATTGGTACGTAGCATTTTCTTATTAAAGTAACTATTATTATTTTTATAGATAACCATTATAATCATCCTTTACTTTTCTATTCAAAGAGCAGCACAATTTACTATACACAGCCGGATCTCTATATAACGAAGTCGCTAAATCCCGAAAAAAAGTTCGTTATAAGGAAAATTCGTTGTATAGGGGTTCATCTTTCAACATACTTTTTATAAACCACATAAAACAAATCTTAAATTCATGAACACTATGTATTTAAAAAAAAGTAATTATTCACACCTTTTTGCAAATTAATATCTATTTTGTATATCTTACTCACATCAAAAAAGAAGGAAAGAAAAAATACACTCACTTCCAAAAGCTAAGCATGAAGATGTAAAATGCAAAAAAAAAAAAAAAAATCAACAAATACTGCTTCAATTGACACAAAATTTGGCAGTAAAGTAGCATATATATTTATACATAAAACAAAATCAATAATTATATACAGAAATGAAAACAATATTAAATTTTTGTAAGTTATCAGATAATGTCATACTGGAGACTTAAACAGAATTATGTATAAAGTGAAAATAAACAGCATAAAATTAAAAAAGGACATTAATAGGGTATGTGATCCCCCTCACCTGTATGCAAAGTTTACGCCTTCTGACCATGCTTTCAATTAGGTGGTCAACCACCGCAGAATTAAGCAATCGCCATTCTTCTTGTAGAGCAGTTTCCAGCTCAATAAAAGTGGCTGGAGGTGGGAAACGTGAAGAGATACATCACGGCCGAGAGCCTCCCAAAGATTTTCAAAGGGATTAAGGATGGGCGAATATGCTGGGCACACCATACGCGCAATCCCTTCACTCTCCAGATAGTCATCGACGATGTCGGCTCTATAGGGACGTGCGTTGTCGTCCATTAAAACAAAAGTATGGCCAACTGCTGCAGCGTACAATCTCACAATGGGTTCTAGGACTTCATCTCGATTCCAGATAGCCGTCACAGAACCCCATTTAAGAATGTGCAGGTCGGTGCGGTATCCTAATGAAGTTCCTGCCCACACCATAATGCTTCCGCCTCGGAATGCGTGATGTTCGGTGATGTTTTGGGGCTGATTGCGTGTTCCTTGTTTACGCCATATCCTTATATGCTTGTCATCTGGCTCCAGAGCAAATCTTGACTCATCATAAACATGACAGACACAGTCCAATTGCCATGTTCTCGGCACCACTTTAATCGTGTCCCTCTTGATTGGACGGATAGAGGAACACAAACTCGAGGTACCCGGGCATACAGTCCCTTCATATGTAATCTTCGGCGTACAGTAGCTGCAGATATAGCCTTACCAATGGACGCTGAAACCATAGATGTCACACGTGTGGAGGTCGCTCTGCGATTCCGCTTGGCTACAATAGCAATAAATCGATCTTCCGCGGGGGTTGTAACCCTTGGGCGACCACCTACGGGCCTTTGGACAACTGTCAGTATGGTTTAGAAATGTTTCCATAAACGTGAAATTACAGAATGATGAATGCCGAAGAAAATAGCAACATCCGTGATCTACTGTCCTGCTTCAATGCGCCCCACAGCACCCCAGCGCTCAGAATCTTCCATTCATTTTCTGGAAGTCATAGAAACACGTATGTCTTAAAAACAAATTGTACGAAAGTTGTAAACACCTTCTATCAGCACTTACAATCAACTTCTGTAACCCTTCATAAAGCTGGCTTCTTATAAGACTGCCCTTTTTGCATATTTCTTGACATAAAAGCACGATTGGCTGTTACCTAACATATTTGCATACTTCCATCTACCTTGCAGCGAATTGCATCCTCTACATTTCTGATTGGCTTCCGAAATTAGCATTTTCCTCTCCGTGCTTAACTTTTGAAAGGGAGTGTACAAGGAAAACAAGAAAAAAGAATGTCGAGGAACACACTGTATTTTCAACATTTAGAAGAAAAATTTATATTAAAATTAACGAATATTAAGGACATTTTCTAATTTAAATGCAAGTAATTTTAAACATACATTATTTTCTGACTAGAAAATGATGTTTGACTTTTCAAGGACTAGTTTAAGGTCTCGAGACAACTCCACTAAGGGTGAAAGGGGATATAGAAGATGTTTCTAGTGAACTGGACAATGGGGTTAAAGGTTGCAGGAACGAAACCACCAGAATTCTATTTCTATCGACGAGTTAGGCACCAAAGTGCAAGATTTATGACCACCTTAAAGTGTATTAAAAGAGAGAAGAATTTGAAATGTCCAAAAGTACATTAAAAGCAGGGAGACAAAAAATTGAATTACAAGAGAAAAAGTTCGTTATATAAAAAATGCACTTCGCTATTGGGAGGTTATTTTACGAAGAAAATAGTGAAATGTTCTTGGTTCCAAGAAAAAGTTCACTATATAGAAAAATTTGCAATGTAGGGGTTCGTAATATGGAGGTTCGACTGTATTACAATTTTTTCCCCTTGGTTTACCTTATTTCCATATAAATCTAGAATAATTGCACTTAAGTAAATAGTATTACCTGTAGAGTTCGGACCGTTTATGTCACCAACTCGATATCCCATTTTTAGAGCAGTATCTAAAACTGCTCGTTTCAATGGAGAATCATATCTTGGCTTAGTCACAGTCACAGGACCTTTAACACCATGATAACCTAAAATGATTGGAAATTCTATTAAATAAAATGTGGTTAAATTGCTTTTTAATCTATTTGTAATGCTTTAATGTGCCACAATTTTGGGGGAAAACATGCTCTTTTGAAAAATTTTAAATATTTCCTAAAAATTAGTAAAAACTTAAAAATTGAAACTTTTGATTCTTGAAATCGCTTTTTTCAAAACAAAACACCGAATAATTCATGAGATTTAAAAAAAAGATGCTATTTAAAATATTTTAAAATAATTTCAAAAGAAAACCAATTTGAATTTCCTACTTATTTTTTGTTGCAGACAAAAATAAGAAACAAATTTATTGCAAATAAGTCATCGTACTTTTACCTTAAAATTTGTAAAGACTTGTCTGTGTAAAAGCATTTTAACATAACTAAATTAATACATATATGAAATATCAAAAATTAAAATTTGTCTTTTGGTTTGAATTAACTATTCTTACTATGCTCATAAAAATTATCTTGAGGTCTTGAAGACGTTTTGTATTGAGTTATCTGGAAAGTTCGGGCTGTTTTAAAGAACAACTGAAATGCAGTAAATTCAAATTTTAGAACACACTTATTAAATTACACAGGGGCCATTATATTTTCTAACCTTTCTCATCTTTAAAGCTATTTTAAAATTCCGTCCTTCCAGAATCTCTCAGATTTCTCCGCGAAATTTTTTCCGACGTGATTTTTTATCTTGAACAAAAAGTTGTAGATTTTGGTATTGATTCAAATAGGGAGAAATCAGAGAGTGCGAGGTCTGGTGAATATGCGGGATGTGGTTAAGCATCCCAACCGAGTTCCTCTTTTAATTTATGTTGTTGTTGATTATGCCACCTGATCGACAGTAACATCAGATCAAGGTCCAATTTTACGCCTGTCGTTTTAGCTTAAGCTTTGAGCCCCCAATTAGTTTATCAAAAACATATAAGGAAACGTATTGTTCAAATGAAACACGACGCTACATTGTCGTGAAACATCGTCGTTCCGATTCGCTATCTCAACACGTATTTGTTCAGTTGCTGTCTTTACTTCGTCTGATTGGGAATACTTCTGGAAACTTTTCAGGATGAAGACCGACTCTTGAGGAGGCTAAAGGTAGTTCATTCCGTTTTCCCAAAGACTTTTTTTCGCTCAACATTATTAAAAGTCACAACTTTTTCTCCTCTCCTGTCACTATTTGATTCAAAAATGGTGTCTCCCTTGTATGTTTATAGAACGAGTCTCTAACAGAAATCCAGTCCATGGCATTTTTCTTTTTTAAATCGTGGAGAATTCATACATCAAAATGGCTTGTGGATCTAAGTTTCCCAAATTGCTTATGGATGATGGATTTGGATGTTTGTAACATTATTATCTATCAACGTTTCTATCTGATCTTCATCTGTAATGAAGAGTCTACCTTAGCGTTCTTGATCTTCAAGGTTCAAATTATCAGCTTTAAACCTAACAAATCCCTTCCACGCAGTTTTCTCAACTACAGCCCTTCGACATAAATAAAGTACATCTTGTTTGGCGTTTGTGTGGTATTCTTGTCTTTCCAGTAAAATAAAAGCATTCAGTGCTTAAAATGAGCTTTTCTCCTTCCGTAAAGACTTATAAAATTGACAATCATTAACGTATCATACTCAAACTTTTTTCCAATTACGTCTAAAATACTGTCTTTTAGAATGTTTACACATATCACTATTCATAATGGTTAGCTATCCGGTACAGTGGTTAACGACATTGACTGCTGTCCTGTAGGGCTTGGGTTTCAATCCCAGAGAAGGCATGAATGCTTGCATATATATAGTTGCAATGCTTGTCGGTTCCTGCTTCCCTCTAATCCCCCTTGTCTACTCTCCGACCCGGCTAGATGTGTGGGAAGAACTGAATAATCAGTAGACATCATTCACTCTAATTATTTTATTTTCACAAAATATCAAGCAAGCACAATAATAATCCAATTACGAAAGTTGATCAGTATACTGAGCGCGAGGGTGAGACCCGTTAGCCTGGAGGTAATATTACGGACCCTCAACTGATTCCACGATAACTTATACAAGCTCAATATCAACTATGCCGCGCGCACTAATAAGCTAAACTCCTGTTTAAATAAGGATCACGATACCTGTACTCTTGTGAACTCCTACTGCTGAGGCCTTGAACGGTAATCTTTAACTGGATTATCACCTCCGAGTGATTCTCTCTTGGACTTCTTTAATTAATACTTTCACAAACTTAGATTTGAACTTAAATTCACGATCCTCCACTCACCAACTAACTCTCAAAACTCGGAATACAGAATTTATATAATATACTTAATTTGCAAAACCCCGCTTTCTTCCTTCGGTGAAAGTTGGTTGTTAAAAATATTATCCCAGGAGTGTCCTCCGTCACACAGTGCCTCGCGGCTTGGGGGAACTCTAAATAGTCGTCGAGCCGCAAGTCCTCTCGTGTAGTTGGTGAAAGGGGAAGAGGTGGGTAGCTTCTAATCACCACCAGGGTGCTCTTCTACAAAACTGGGGTGTAAACGAGCCAAATTGTACTGTCACCTGCATGGTGCTCGAAGCTACTACTAACTACAGACGTACAATCTAGTCTTTTGTCATGGTGAATTTCGTGGGCCTTGATCTGGCACTGCCGATCAGGATGCATTAGCAACAAAAACAATAACTTGTTTCCCATTATTCTGAATGTTCAGACTTATCTTTATGCAACCTACCAAATATCGGCACGAACTTTTTGGACAACTCAATATATATTTTGAAAATACGCGATGTTTTTTTTCTTTCATTATACACTCAACAATATCAATTTTTGTGTTACTCATATTTAAAAAAATCGACAGCTTTGTCTTTAAAGTATACATTAATAAATGTTGTTGGAGTGTCCTTCCCGAAGGGTAGGAAGGAAAGTTGCCAGAGCCTGAGACAGGATACTAATAAATTTCTGCCTTTATTACCCTAGCGTTATGAGATTTAGATGGAACAAAAAGATCATTTTTCCAATTTGCAAGTGTAGCGAATATTTATAATCTTTCACTTATTACTTTTTAGCCTGAGGGATTAGTTCAGAATCAAGTAGAAATAGGAGCAAATTATGTTACAATTGTCTTTCATTACAAATAATTGAATAAAATAAAAAATATGCATGACAGAAAGACATATGTAGTTCCTAAATCATTTATTTTAAAGCAATATATTTCGATAACCAACCACTTTTATGAAAAGTGTTTTTTTACATTCATTTCGACATTTTTCAGTAATTTTAAATTGTTTTTTCAAATCTTTTCTATACAAACAAAATAAAAAATAATTTTTTACTGAGCAAAAATCCTTGTTTTTCGTATAAAAATACAATTTACGCAAAATAAAGAAAACATTTTGCTTTACGCACCGTTTTTAACGTAATCGAAATTGACATTAGTTTCCATTTTCTTAAAATAGGGCAGAACATCCTTGTAGCTCCAACCAGTAGCACCCTGTTTTTCCCAATCATCGTAGTTATGTCTATTTCCTCTGAGATACAACATGGAATTGAGGACACTAGAGCCACCTATAGTTTTCCCGCTCGGCCATGATACTTTCTGAAAGAAAATGATTGAATGTCAGTTTGAAAAATTCCCCTCGGAGAGATTTTGTAATATTTTAATAAACTGTTTTTGATTTTTTTATGGTAAAAAAACACACACAAGCGTATAGATATATACAAGATATTCATTACTAAAAACTAATATTTTAAAGTTGCCCATAACAGAAAATCGAATAATGCTTTTGTATACTTTAAAAAAAAAAGGGATAAGAATCTCTTTCAGCGAAAAAAGGAAAATTAATTCCAAATATCATCAACAGGGGCAATTTTTATTAATAAATTACACATTTAGCCATACTTTTACAACAGTTGTATAATTTTTATTACAGCAAGATATTTCCAAATGAGGGCGCTAATTATCAAGTACCATCTGAATCACAAAACGGTATACTTCCTAGATGAGAAAAGTGTGTGATAGAGAATGCTGAGCACTTTTACCGAATCTTTAAGATTAAGTAGAACGCTTGACCAGATGTTTTGAAAGCCCCAAGAGCCAAAAAGAACATGGATTGAGATTTGGGGATTAGGTAGGCCCTATATTAAAAAGTGGCGGATTAATGAACATGATCTTCTGTAAGATATACTTCAAGAACATTCTAAACACACCGTGCAACGCATGAAGGAGCCTCGTCGTGAACAAAGGTTGCGCGTGTCGTTCTTTAGCAGTGATGCTTATCATTGCCAGATTATCTAACATATCTCAACACTCTAACACAGAAAACACTGTGTATACTGACTGTGTGTAAACTGACTTTTCCCCTTAAACAATTTACAAATAAAGCTTTTTTGGAATATCAGCAGAAAAAAGATGATCAAGAAAGTCTCACATTGTTGATTAATCCCCTTCCTGTGTGCTTCTGTGGGGCAGTTAAGTACTGCCAGTCTAAGTCTGTACCAATAAAACTCCTTGCAGCTGCAGGGATGTCAGTCGATTTAGGAGGAGGTTTTCCAGCTTCCAGTAGAAGGACACTAACACATTCTTTCTCTGATAGTCTAGTTGCTACAACAGATCCTGCTACACCGCCACCCACTGCAAAAAAAAATATATGAATAGTAAGACACTTAAATATATAAATATGCAGCCATTGACAATCTGCCACCCCAAATGATGGTAATATCTAGGATTATTTTAAAGAACAGTAAAAAACAAGTTTAGCTCAAATTTGAGCAAGGAAAACTGTTTTATTTTATAGTATGAAATAATACTCTTCATTCAAATGAAATTACAGTTGATTCTCCAAAGTTGAAAATTTCTTACTGTTAATAATCTCTGTTAGTTGACTCGTTTTTCATACTACCGTGTTCGAAATTCAACCAAATACAATTTACATTATGGGGATTACCTCTTCAAGCTATAAAATGACTGCTTGACTTCAAACAGCTGGTTTAGTTCATTTTCTTTTAATGGTTTTTCCTTTTTCTGTTTTACTATTGTTACATAATACAGTAAGCTTAAAACTATGCTGTCTTCCACAAGTTAATGTAGCCGCGGTGATTTGGTAGTTATGGTCACGAACTCATGGTCGGCGTTTATTAAGGGCATTATAGACAAATAATAAGTGCACTGTTCAAAAAATTACTTTACAATTTTCTATACATTGTTTCGTACAGTGTTTTACTCTCTCCTTACAATTCAACTATTATATGAAGAATAACATTTTTTTTTAGTTTTTAGAAAATTAATCCGTGCGAAAAACGGATATATCAGTGTAAGATAAAACCAAAAACATTATAGTGGTATGGTAAAACAGATGTAGCTTCAAAAAATTATGAAAGATCTCTCTCTCACACACACAAGCTATTTTTTACAACTATGTTTACTTTTATAAATACAATCCAAAATCAGTGGTGAACAGCCCATGAAGGTCAAGGCTTACTATGTTCAATTCAGTTTTCGTGATCTTGCGAGCTAAGGTGCATGAGCAGATGTTCCGGCCAGAGGGTCATTCTAACGCGAAGCCCCCTGTTTATTTCCCAAGCAAGCTTGGATCTCATTTATTAACCTACTGCAAGGATGAAAGGCTAAGTTGACCTTGCCCATTTTGGGGTTTGAACCCTGGACATGTGGCGTGGAAGTGAGAAATGCTACCACTCAGCCACTGGGCTTCTTTTATAAATATAGTAAAGAAAGTTAGAAGGCTTCTTTGTGATAATTGGTTTTGTTTTTTGGTATGACATATGTTGCCAATTCGTATATATATATACCGAAAAGAGATAGAAGAATGAGCTCGACTGGAGGCAAAACTACGGTGCACACGTAGCTGATGCTGGAATATATAAATCAAAGTGTTCAATAACATAATGGGAAAAGCAGCTGATTTATATGATTTCGTTAATGGTCAAATCGATATGACTCAGCACTTGGGAACATTGGTTTTAGGAATGGGGCATGTAATGGGCCACACACGTACATGCGTGTTGAGTACTTATTGAAAAAGGTGTATAGACAAGGACATCTTAAGCCATGGGCCAACTGGGCCTGAGCCCAGGGCCTAGGTCACAAAGGGGATCTCGTCTCGTTCTCGGATCAGCCTTAATAAGATCATTATTGGAATAATTTCAACGGTCAAATGTTTTTTCTCGGTTGTATTTTCCGAAAACCTGGCAATTTCGGACAATATGTCTCCTGGCTACATGTGATGACCATCATCCTTGTACAGGCCTAGGCCTCTACCGCCATACACCATCAATTCTCATTCAGTCAAAGAGCGACAGTCGTTCGAGCCGGTTTGTGCAATTCTAAGTCATACACATTTATTTGTTTCGGGCTATTGTTTTTACGAGTATTTGACAACATATGTTATGTACTGTCTGCTTTTATACTGTCATAGGTGGGGCCTACATTTGTTTAGGAGCCCAAAGCCAAGTTTCGTGTGGGGGGCCCAGGGCCTCAAGAAGTCTTAAGACGTCCCTGTGTATAGATCACTCAACGATTAGTCATCGGCAACAACGTCTGATTCCAATAAAGGACATAGACTGTTAAGCATTGTTTGCCATTACCGAAGATGTGCAACGGCTGACATCACCAACAGTAATAACACAAAAAGTGTGTCAACACACACTGTGCTGAGAATTCTACTGTGTATGGGCACCCTGATTGTACTGACGGCACATCTTCAGCAACAGCACCTGCAACGGGATATGGAATATCGGCACTGGACCGTAGAAGAAAAGAAAGTTGTCTTACACAACGAATAACGTTTGCTCGTCAATCACATTGATGGACGAGGGCCAATACACCGATTTCGAAAGGAAATCTGGGCACCCAGGTGCCCAGTTGACCGGATAAAAGGCGATGGCAGTGATAGTATGCTGTGAGCAATGTTTTCATGGGGTACATCAAAACAAGGTCGAAATGGGATTAAGTTCCTTCATTTGAAATGCTATATTGCCGGACAAACTAACAATAAAATGACCGCTGTTTATGGAAATATTGGCCCATCATATAACACTGTTTTAATAGGAAAAAGAATTTTCAAACCGGTCACATATCCTTCATAGACCAGCTAAGAAGTGGAACACCATCAATTATGAAAGATGCTGACACAGTGCAGGAAATGGAGGACTTTATTTTATTAGACTAAAGAGCATTTATTCAAATTATCTTGAATGAGACTAATTTTATTTACAGTAGTGTGTGGAAAATTACTCCCGAACTAACCTAATCAAATGTGTCAACGTGCTTGATTCTATGAACCAGACCTCTTTTCAAAAGCACACTCGACGCGACCTATCAGTGGAGATAGACGAAGAGAATTTTTCCGACTTCGTAAATGTCAATAAATCCTGAACATATTAACCATCTAAGACCTAAGAGATCATCTAAGACACAAGTATCGAACTGAAAGGCTAACTTGGGGCAAATAAACAAGGTTTAACTTAAGGTGGGCCGCAAGGAAAATCAATATTGATAGAAACGTAGATTTATTTCGAATAATACATTATAATAAACATATATAAAAGAACAAGAAAAAATTAATATGTACGTCCTGACACTCGACATCTCTTCCCTGCTACTGTCTTTCTTATATTTCGAGTGAAATTTTGATATTTTATTACTTATTATTGTATGCCAATATATTGACCTGGTCGCAAAAATGCTCGTTGTGGCCTTGATCTAAGGCCTACTTCATTTACTCTCATTTATGGGCAAGGAGCGCAAGCACAACAGACACGAGTCACCTTTTTTCAAAGAAAACTAAAGTACAGAAATCTGCAAGGAAGGTTATACTGCTTATTTTTTCGAATTCTTCAAAATCATCTTAAATTATTACCTGGTAAAGAACCTTGCACTAATATCGTGTATTACAACATGCCTCTGTACAGACTGCATGATATTCTGATGGAGGAACGGCTCAATATGATCACCAAAGGTGTTTGTCTCTTTGCCTAACATACACCTCACCTCGAGATAAGATTGAAGAATCAAAATGATGTGGTTTTGAAATTTTCAGACATTCTCCCTGTTCCCTCAAACTTATCCCAATCAAACTTCTCTTGCTCCAAAATCTCAACAAAAAAAAACCATTGTAGAGTCGGAGATTTAATAACAAAAACGACGTTATTCAACAGTTGAAAAAGTTGTTTTCGTCTGAGTTCTATATACAACGACGGCGTTCAGAAGCTCAAGAAAGGCTGGGAGAAATGTGTTACTCTGGATGATGACTATGCAGAAAATATATATCTTAAGGATAACAAAAATAAATTAAGTTTCTAACTGGTTCATTTGAGTCGCAATTTAAACTCTATAATATTCCCTGGAATATGAAAAACAGTATTTTACTTATATCGTAAACTTCAATAATTTTCGAACAGGTATATAAATTGAAAAACTGATTCATGCTATTCTTATGGCTTGTTCCAACATATATACAAATAAAATGAAATTTCTGTAAGTAGCATAGTAACATTCGTACAGCAGATGGTTTTGAAAAGTATTTAAGCTCGATAAAAGAAAATGTTGTGGGTTCACTGAAATTTTATGGTTCAACAAAAAAAATTACACTATGTAGAGTATTTTTATGCTTGAAATTACACCATAAATTTGCTTTTATTGTGAGCATATCTTTTTAAGATGTTATCAGATTAAGAGAAAGCCGTACTAGAAAAATAAACTAGAAACTCTTAGGAACAGTATTTAAAAAAAGACTAACATTATTTCAAATATAAATCAAAATTTATCAATATTTTCCAAATGTCATATTTAAAAAAAATTAAATCTTCTTATTTTTAAGATTCATAAAAAAAAAGTTATGACAATGCGTAAAAGTAATAATAGGCAGAACAAAAATAGAAATATATGTTTATTCATTTCGATCTTTTCTAGTCAAACTGACCTTAAATCAAGAGTAAAGGCTCATCAAATTGTAATGAAAAGAAATTGTATTTCGGAACATAAAATGGATTCTTGGAAAACAACATGAGGGAACTGTATAAACATAACTGTTATCTATTACTCATAAAAATGAAATAGGGTTTCCTAGACACTTTTTGCACAAAAGAAATTGTACATCCTACACAAGTTAACAGGCCTATTACAGAATTTCAAGTGTAATATTTTCTTACATAAAATTTAAGTATAGAGCATTCGATTTTGAGTGATAAAATTACGGAAGATTTCAGGAGGCAATTTTGAGAATCGAATTCTTTTCATAGTGCCCTTTTTCGAATTCGAATTTCCACCATTTTGAAAAGTTTGGATCTAGCCATCTATCACATCTAAGTTCTTGAATATATCCTTTTAGTATTACAAAATTGTTAATTACCCTCTCAAATCCAGTATCTTCAAATCGTTTTATTTATTTAAATATACTGAAGAGTATTTGAAAAGAATACAGTAGAATTTTTCACTGAAAGATTTTTCCTGTGATTTTAAACAATATATATAAATATTTTCAAATATCTGCTAACCCACTGACACAAAAAATAAATAGTTCCTATATATATATATATATATATATATATATGCATACTTAAAAAATGCAAGGAATATAAATCATAATTATAGAATGTACTTTATATTTTATTTTTCCAATTATATTTTAGAGCATTCATATATGCATGCAATATAGTCTACATTAGTTATTCTACAGAATAAACATCACTGTAATATATTCAAAATGATAAGCAGATGGATTTTTATATTGTATTAGAATAACCGGATAGTAAAAGTACTCTGATAGAGTTCGCTTAATATCAAATTAAATTCTAACTGCATAAGTTTGGTTAAATTATCCATTGTCCTGATAGAATAGCTTTAGATAATAAAATTCATTTGCTGTTCAAATAAGGATTTTGATATGATTTACTTAATAAATATCGTATTTAGCGTTGAACAATGTAGAATTTGTAACAAATTGTCTTCAGTGTACTAGAAGGTAAGCAGGAATTCTTTACAAAGAAGGAATTCTTCTTTACTTTATATGTCCAATGATTATACTTAGGAATATACTGTGGAAATATCGTCAAATTAGCGATATCAATTTGTGCCAACACACATAATAGTATCATTGCGACTATTAAGGTACAAAAATCGAATAAACATAACCACTGCATAATTGTTGTCGTTTCTAATACCAGATAGTCTAGCCATTCTAGACAATCCCCATGAATCCAAACAATTCTAGAAATTCTAAAAACAAAAGAGGGTTTAGAAGGACCTCGTCCTTTTTAAAATCCCAACAAGTCAAGATGTGGCAGGGAACACTAGCTTGGAATAACACCAGTGGCCCTCCGAGAAAATATCTTCTGACCCTTACTAAAAGTGAGGACTTTTATATAACCGCTCACAAAGCGCGAGGAGGCAATCTGGTACTTCCTATGCAAAAACCTGAATGAACCTCCTGGATTTCTTCCGAAGTACCAAGGATGACTAGAAGGAGTTCTTCCAAGTTGATTGAGTTCAATCTTCTTGAGGGAGGATTATTCGCTGAACGTAAAAGACCCAGTAGCGCTCTCCCCCTACTCAGCTACAGTCTTAGCCAAGAAATCGGCTCTCTCATTACTATCAATCCCCATGTGGGATGGGAAAACATACACTAGAACTATTCACTAAGCAATATGTGTCATAATATTGTGACGGATCTATCCGCGACTATACTAATACCTTGGGCATTCTTCTGGGGAAAAATATTTTATCTCAACCAACTTTCACCGAGTAAGAAAGCGTGATTATGCAAATGAAGTATATTATATAAATTCTGTTTTCGCGAGTTTGAGGAGTTGGCAAATTGGAGTTAGCAAAAAGTAGCAAGTGAGTTGGCGAGTTAATTTGTGACGGATCTGTACGGTTCTTTACTAATCCTCTACATATTTCTTTTAAATTTTATTTATTTCAACCAATCTCCACCGGGAGCCAAAGCGTGATTTATGCAAATGAGATATTTTATATAAGTTCGGGTTTAGCGAGTTATCGAAGAGGATGAAATGAAATGAGTAATAGTCGTCAAGTGAAGAAGTAGATTTCGTAAAATAAATTGAATCGAACCGTCGGGAATCCAACTTGCAGTTGTTGATAAAATTAGTCCGTAGAAAAGCTACGAGAAAAGCTGAAGATAGATTTTGTATATTAAAGAAGGAATTCTAGCTTTGATCCGATCCAATCAAGATCCAACTAACCTACAAGACGAACCTGCCGTAGTTTAAGAAATCAGGTTAGTGTTTCAAGAATTGTAATTACGTATACGTGTGTAGTTGTAATTGTACGCGCTTATGCTTCGTGGATTCAGTTTAGATTTCGTAGTTCCAAAATTAGTGACCCCTTCTCATTCTCCACTGTATTTTATTGTTCTTATATTTGAATAGTGTATATGACTTTCCTAGATTAAGAAAAATTAATAAATATTGTTATTTGTAAATGTATCTTGTGAATTCGTTAACTCGCTTACACATTTAAGTATGAGTAATACTAGACGAGATGAGGATAATGTTAGGGGAGGTTATAATACACGACAAGTTGTTAGTTGAAGATTGAAGGATCGTGGAATTATTAAGAGATTTTGAAGTTAGTCCACGAAAAGGATTACGGAGAGTGGATCCAACGACAGTGAATAAATCCAGATAAAGATCTGCAAGATTCAAGTGTAGAGAGAATCCGCTTCTTAGAAGTACAGGTATCGTGAGCCTTGATTAATTAGAAGTTAGCTTATTAGTGTGCGACGTAGTTTATATTGAGCGTATTTAAACTATCGTGGATTCAGTTGAGGGTCCATAGAATTATCTCCGTGTTATTGAATCTCACCTCCGCGCTCAACCATTTGATCGTCTATCTTAATTAGATTGTTATTGTGTCTGATTGATATTTTGGTGACAATAAATTAATTAGACTGAAATCATGTATGTTGATTATTCAGTTTCTCCCACACACCTAGCCGGGTCTGTGGGTAGACAAGGGATTTCAGATGTAAGCAGTAACCGACAGGTATTACAATATTTCTAAAAATTGGAGGAATTTTTTTTCATTTGGCTCTACAAAATTAATGTGCTATTATTTCATAGATTTTCAGTGACATTCAAGAATTATTTCTCAATGGGAGACATTAGTATAAAGCACTCTGAAATAATGATATAAAAATAATGTTAGTAGTACTCACCAATGACGTAATCATAAGATTCTTTGATAATGTTTGTCGGGACAGGAGTGTGCTTCTGGGTCATCATCGAAAGTAAAATAAGAGGGAGGAGGTGGGTCGAGACATACGGAGTCGGATATGATGATTCTTCCGCTATATTATATTGGAAAGGCGGAAGAACAAAGTCGTACATTCTTGGCTGGGAAAAAAAATCAAAAGTGAATATAAAACATTCATTTTTACATTCTTCTAGGTCACAAAACTATTCGATAACAAAAATCATTCAACAAAAAAAAAAAAATCAATTTCCTCTGCAGGAATTGCCCAAGTGATCACTCACTAGCAACAAAGCCTCTGAAAATCACTCTCGTAGTTCAATAGAGCACCAAGAAATTGTTTTCAGTATGCAATATGTGTAATGTTTTGTATGCTGAAAAATTAATGTGATTAGATCTCGTCCGTAAGATCACCGGTTTTAGATTTCATCCGTATAATGACCATCAACAATTTAATACTTTTAGCCATCTTTATTCTATTGTATTACCTTATAGTGCATGATACAATTCTCGTGAGATAGTTCTATTTTTAAATTAATTCGCTGCAATATTTTCTGTACAGTAGTTATCAGCTAAAATAATATGTTGCTTACTGAAATGATCTAATACTTAGATAATTTACTGAATATGTACCATATGTTTGTCAGATCATCACAAAATAAACTCAGGAACATGCCCCTTTTAATCAACATTCATCTCAGCTGAAGAAATCAATCATGCTTCTCAATTTTTAATGCATTTTTTTGCATGAAATTTTGATTAAATAATAGACGTTGAGTTACAGATCAATGTTATTGTTTTACCTGATCAATGCATGTGATTTCATTTTCATTCAACTGTTTTATATTATCAACTGGGTGGCTACGCTTGCGAAAAGAATATGTAACGGGAAGAACAGAAATTTCAGATATATTTGAAGAGAAAAAGTGCAGAATTACTATACTAGAGAGGCACTAGGTGATTCCAAGTTTATATAAGGATAATAAATTGCTTTTCGTGTTAAATAGTATTCAATTAGTAATAAGTTACAAAAAAGTTCTAAGAAATAGACACTCTGTACATCATCAGTAAGAAAAACACTTAAGAAGCAACAAAACTAATTAAAATTATTACACGATTTTTATTTTTAGCTGAACAGAAGTTCATGAATATTTACAATGTTTTAACCTTCTAAAATATTAAACAGTGCTAGGTTTTAGAAATCTTTCAGTTACTTTTCTAAAATGTCTAATATGGTTAGAGGATAAATCAAGAGACATTGTAAAAATGAACACCTTTATTTAATCTAATTTCTTAGTAAATTAATATCCTATTGGAAATAACAGACGAGAGTGAAATAAACCTTGAATCCTAACCAATGATAACAAGGATTCAACAGGTTTTTGATATGGAGCTTTGAATAACAGTCAAGCAAGTTCTAAATCTAGCCTAAGTTCAGTCACAGCAGCTCCAATAATTTTAATGTAACTCGTCAATTCCAATAACAAAGTCAATCTTTATAATCACAACTACAAAACATTTTTCCAATTACAATCTCAGCATCCTCTCCCCACAATTACAATCTCAAAATCCTCTGCGATTCAACTTCCCATATAACTATAAACAGCAAACCAAATTAGCATGCATGTTCCTTCACAAGGCAAGATTTTTAAAATAATCAAACAATCCATAAAATAAATTTTCCTGTAGTGTGAATGAGTGAATATTAACATCGCACTGTTCAGCTACTCGAGGGGTTTTGGTGACGGACCTCTTAATTTTGAACCATGGTCAAGTGACGAGGACGACACCTGAGCTGACACACACACACACTCTCCTATTTTCCACACCACACCAACGGGAGGACGTTTGAGCATCGACAGATTTAATGTGCATCGACCCCCTCTGTAAGGTGGGTCTTCAGCAGGACGAGACTCAAACTCATGACACGCCGGCCACGAGTCCGTTACCTTGACCACTAGGCTACCACAGCTATAAGATCCATATTTTCAGCTTTGGTTCAGATTATTCATTTTAAATTAAGAAATAATTACAAAGAAATAAAAAAAAAGTTTGTGAATTTTTATCTTTGAATTTATTTTCAAGTACAATTAAAAGGGAATGTGGATGACACCAAGAAATGTACGGGAATAAAATTTGAATGTTTCGGGAGAATTGAAATAATGTTGAAAGCCCATTTGACTCATGAGTAATAACAGAAGAGTAGCATTTAATTAGTCTATTAATGTTGAGTTTTTGAAAAGTGTTGTCAAATTTTCAAATTGTTGAACAATTAATTTAACAGAAGTCATTGCTAAAAACTTAAGGTTAATCTGATAAAGTATTTATCGAAGGTCAAGATTTGGATAAACAACTTAGACATTCTTGAAATGTTATGAACCTACGAGCGAATTTAGCAAATGGAGCACATTGTATTTGGCAAGACAGCTAAATTTTCTTACGCTTGTTTTGCCACATAACCCCAAGAACAGCATCTTAATTGAGAAACAGTCGTAAAATGGACATGTAAATCAATATTTTATTTGTATTTTTCACACATGATTCAAATGTCCAAACAAAAAAGAAAATGGATGTAAAATATTTTATTTCCTTGTATGTTACCTATTAGGAACAAAATAGGTAGGGGGAAGGGTCCATGTTACTATTTTGCCCAAATTATCCTGAAATTTTTATGGTTTTAGAAGAGAATTTCTTTGCTGTAATTTGAAAATAGGAAGTTTTTTTTCTAAAAGTATTTGCATACATAGGAATTTTCTGTGTAGATTTTCAAACTCAAATCCCATTAAAAAAAAACTCGTGGTAAAAAAGCTTCGGATTTGAAAGTGCTACAAATAAAATACTGGAACATTTATCTCTTAGAAATCCTTTCATTTATTTATGTTAATCAAATCCCATAAATAAAATATTTTCTTTCGTAAGCATTATTACAGAAAAAATTATAGCACCACAAAATTGAAAAAAAAAAGACTTCTCCTATTAGTTATAGATCTATTTCTTTTAAACATGGTCTAAGAAAAAACAAAAAAAGAATGTATCATTCTTTTAATCGCGTAAATATCTCCCTATTCAGTAATAGCGCGATAGTTCTTCATCAATATATAACTACTAGTATAACTTTCCTCATCTTAAATGTACTTCCTTTAGTTAGGTGTACTAAAATTATCTCCTCTCTTAGAAACCAGGGACTGTAATTTTGTAAATATATTTAAAAGTATCCAAGACCAGCTTCCTCAAGGAAGTATTATTAACTGAAATCAAAAAGAAAACTAGAAATCTGAAGAGATAATTTATATAAATCTAATTTTGAGTAATTATATCTAGTAGAGCTTAGATCGGAGATCTTAGAACTGTGTTCCCCCAACTCTAGGGTTTCACAATAAAAAATCAAAAAGAAACATATAAATGTATATACAAAATGTATTTACGTTTTGTATGAAGTTTGTAGTACTACGAGTATCTAAAACTCATCCTAGTCATTAAAATTGAACCTTTTATTCATATATAAAAACTTAGTATATATATTTTGTAACACCATTTCAGCTTTTAACATAATATAATAAAAGAATTTAAAAAGCCTTTTCTTTATATATTCTTATTAGATTGTGAATATTCCATTGTTTACTATCCTCGAAATAATTTTAGTGCAACGTGTTGATACAATGTTTTAACGTTTTGCAAATTATATACACTCAGGATCCAAAACATTATGACCACCCCTACATTTTGCAATGAACTCGCCTGGATGCCGTGGAAGGCACGTGTTCAGGTGGAAGTGGTATTTAACTGCTGCTGAAGAGTCTGAAGAATCATTCTTTCATTTACTTCTGTGTATGATGGGAAAGGCTGCGGATCTAAGCGCCTTTGATAGAGGGCAGATTGTAATGGCTCGAAGGCTCGGAACAAGTATTTCCGAAACTGCACGACTCGTGGGTTGTTCGCGATCTACAGTTGTTAGTACTTATGCCAAGTGGATGAATGACGGTGAAAGCAGCAGTAGACGACATGGTGTTGGACGTCCATACGCTATGAAAGAAAAAGGTCGTCGGAGACTGTCTCGCATGGTGAAGCAAACCCGGAGCCAGACAGTGGCTCAGCTGACAGCCCAATACAATGCAGGCCCAAGTAGAATAGTATCGTAGCACACTGTTCAGCGGACACTGTTGGATATGGGGCTACGCAGCAAACGTCCCACTCGTGTGCCTTTGCTGACCAAGCGTCATCGCCAATTGCGCCTGCGCTGGGCCCGGGAACATCGCGACTGGTCCACGGATCAGTGGGAGAGAGTTGCCTGGTCAGATGAATCACGGTTTGTCATTCATCATACCGATGTCCGTGTCAGGATACGCCGTCTTCCAGGCGAACAGTTGGTACCTCAACAGTAGGTCATACATAGGCCGGTGGTGGCGGTATTATGCTTTGGGGGACGTTTTCTTGGGCGTCTCTGGGACCCGTGGTTGTGGTAGAGCAGACCATGAATGCTACAGGGTATCTGAACATCATTGCGGACCAGTTGCATTCTTACATGGCCTCTGTTTTTTCAGCTGGAAATGGAAAGTTCCAACAGGACAACGCCCCGTGTCACAAGGCTAAAATTTTGTTGGAGTGGTTCCAGGAACATGATGCTGAATTCCATTTATTGTCCTGGCTACCTAACTCACCGGATCTCACTCCAATAGAACACATTTGTGATGTCATGGGACGGCAGCTCAGAGTTCAAAGACCACCAATTCGCAATATCTCGGATTTTGCGTGACCGTTGCTTAAACATCTGGTACAAACTGTCTGCAGCCTTCTACCAAGGACTTGCGGCATCCATGCCAAGGCGGGTTGAAGCTGTGTTGCGCACCAAAGGTTGGCCAATTCGTTATTGACAGGTGGTCATAATGTTTTGGCTCTTGAGTGTAGTTTTCTAATGAAAAATGCACTTTTTTTTCATTTATGGGGAAAAAACAACTATGATGAAGGAGAAGGAAAAACTTGTCAACATATCAACAGATTCGACAATAAAATCCAAATTTCAGCAAGAACAGCTCCTAAAGTTAAGGTTACAAATTCTTTCAAAATATACAGCATTTCTCAAGCAAACATTTCAGTGCAACATTTTTTTCAAAAAAAATTGTATTTAAGTGAAAAATAATTCCCAACGTGAGTGACTACAGAATCAAAATATAAAAAACAAATTAAATACAGAATATAAAATGCGATTGAAGGTAATTTCAATAGACCGTTCGACAGTTTGTGTAAAATAATGCAAGCACTTATCCCAGTTACTGAATATAATGCATGGATAGGTGACACTTAGATCACTAATCAATATTATTAATGTGAGAATAAATTATATTGAAATTACATTTAAAAAAAACAGATCCGTTACTTTTTTTAATTATCTTTACATAAAGTATATTTTTAACATGTTGATATTCTTTTAAGTGTGGAGAGAGAGAATGGGGCTTTCCGAAAACACTTTATAGCTCTAAGGGTTCCGTAAGTCGAAAAAGTTTGAAGACCACTAGTTTAGATTAATGTAGTTTTCAATGCATCCAAAAGACATTCAAGAAAATTTGGGCTAGTTGTTTCACAAACTAATTTTAAACTTCATATTCCGTTCTTAACACATTAAATATAAACTTGGCAATATAAAGAGTTTATAGTTATAAAATAGTTTTTCAAATCATAATGTATATAAAGCAAAAACAAATTTTTAAGAAAAACTTTGAGTAATTAATAGCACCAGCAATACATAATTAAATAAGATATCAATCACTGGCATGGCCAAGTAATTTTAGCTCGTTTTTCACATGTTGTATTTTACAATAATGCAACTAATGAATTTTTTTTACTAACAGAAAGTAGTACTGTACCACTCCTCTAAATGTACTACTATTGAGCTGAAAAGAAATAATGACACAATTCTGTTTCAGCACTATAAAAAAGCAAAAAAAAAAAAAATATTTTTTTTTACAGAAGCTACAAAAGCCCGGACAAGGTGACTTAACTCCTTGTCTAGGCATAAAACTCGCTTCTTTGTATTTATTCTATGCAGGTAGATTTTTTTTAACAATCTTTTTGCAAACAATAAATTTACTAGGTAAAATTTGAGAAAATTTTGTTATAAACTAGCGAAATTCAGGAAAATTTGTAGGAAAATTCGGGAAAACTATGGGAAAATTTAAATATGATTCGGCTCATCTAGGGCACAAATGCGACCAAATGCCGAAAACCCGAGGTCAATTGGTTGCTTATTGGCTGAGAAAAAGGTACGACAAAATATGGAACGAAGACGAAGACGAAATTTGCGTCCTAATAGCGCTTTTGTTCCACTACGTGAAAAACGCGCTAAAAATACTAAGGTAGTTTGCTTCGAGAGTACTACCTATATTCCGAAATATTATACAATATATAATTAACATAAAAATTTATATTTAATAAATTAGCACAAAATTTAAAACATTAAGGAATTTATTTTATAATAATAATTAGATTTAAAAATATCATACAAAATTGCTCATCCTGAGGTCCGTAGGGAAAGAGCCCTCCAGAGTATTTCTGAAATCTCCTTCTCAGTTAATACTAGTCCCAATGAAATCGTTTCGATTAAACATGAGACAGAAAAAATTGAAACTTAGTTTGATTGGACGAAAGAAAATATGTTCAATGACTAAATATCATCTCAGAAGTGGCCAGAACCATAAAAATTCTAAACCTATAAAGATATAAAAGACTAATAAATAATATCTGATCCATTTTCTACTGCATTTAATAAAATTGCCTGTTGTGAGGATTCGTTTCATATTTACAAAACATTTTACTTGAAATATAATGTGTGTTATCTACTATTTTTTTTTTATTTAGAGTAATACCTATGTTAGATTTATTATTTTGTTTATTTGTATTTATGGAAAACTATTATTATATAGTTTACATACATAGTGTTATTATATTATCAGACATTATTACGTAATTGAACAATCAATCACAGAAAAGTAAGAAAAGAAAAAAAAATTTCACATAAAAATCGAAAAAACTGTCATACATATTTAAAAATTCCAAAAAATATACAAAAAAATGAGTTGCGATTTTAAAAAAAAACAAGCCATCAAATAAATTGAAAGACATTTCGAAATTTAGTATACTCATAAAACCTCCTTATTTCGAAAAGTATTATAACATCATTACTTTATTATATTGTAGTATGTGCTGCGTTATTGTTATTTTATTATTATACCGTAAGAATATTAGTTAAAATTACTTTTTATTATAGTATCATATTATATTATTATTTCAGTTCATACCAAAAAACATTTGATAGAATAAAAAAACAAATTCACTTACAAATTTTTAAATATTATTATATTTAGAATTTGTAGAATTCACAAATATGCAGTTTTCATTCGGTGTTTCATTCAACTTCTCAGAAGATTTTGCTTTTTGTGTTTGAAGAAACTGAATCTCTTTGCATAGTTCTATTAATGCTTAGAAACAAGACGTCTACAGCTTTGAAAATTTATATGACGTAATCTCGTGACAGAATATGTACTGAGATATTTGTTTGTCATTTAAATTCGAACACGCGAAGCTAAAAACAGATACTTATTACTGTAAAGGGCGGGGGGAAGTGGGAGTTTTCTTATCATTTAAAAATATTCCTTGTAACCTTAAAAAAAAAAAGTACACCATCATCGTTATTAGCGTTATTTCGCGTCAGTTATACTAATAATATTTATTTTGAATGAATTATTATAATGTGTTATTTCAAAAATTCAGAGATAATGCCAGTTATAAAAAGGAACATATCAATGAAAAAATTATATTCACTAAACTAACAGTTACGTTTTGAAAATTCAAAAAAACTGTAATGGCAGAATGCGGTAAATATAAAACGATTGAACATATCAAAAACTGGAAAAGCTTTTGTTAGCTTCAAAAACAGAAAAATATTCGAAAAATAATATCAGATTCCTGATCTCGTTTCCTTTTTCCAAAATCCCTAGAATGTATTTTTTTGCAGATGGATTTAAATCAGCTAAACACCCTAGAAATATTTTATCATAGTTAATTACAAAAAGCATTAATTCAGGGGATTACTAAGGCAGAATTTTTGTTCTAAAGGAATTAACCATACAGTTAAACTTGTTTTTGTGCGGTAGATAGAGACCGCATAAAAAAATATTCGAAAATTTCATAAATTTTTGCATGTAACAAACCACTTCGTTGAAGTACTACAAAAAAAAATTTTTATGCGGTGGAGAGCGACTGCATAAAAAAAGTCGCACATAGAAAATATCCCAATTATTTACGAAATTTATGAGAAAGTACCATCCATAACAAAATAAATAATTTAATTACACATGGAAACATTTTTAAAACATTTAGTTTCTCAATTGTATACATGGAGAAGTTTTCAAAATGCACATACATAATTCACTGCTAGTCATCGTAATCCAAAGAACTCATCTTAGTGTGATGAATAAGTTTAAAATCGATTTCGTCACTTGAAGATACAATTTAGATTTATATTTTAACACCATAAAGTAAGAGATAAGTTTTTTGCGACGAATGTCGGTTGGTCAAATGCTTGTAAACGTCACGATAACCAGATATGCATGATCGAAGTTCTTTTTGAAATTTCATACTCCTTTCAGAATTAGAATTTATTTTAAGAAAATGCTTTCCCAATTTGTTGGAAAGCTGTATCCTTGCAAATATTTTATCTGCTTTCAAAGAATACGATTCTTCTTGTCCGTCTTCATAATTTATCAAATTATTGATAATGTCACTGTCATTGTTCGTCTTCAATCAAGCGTGGGCTGTTGTTGGGTTGAGAGAAAGCAACTGAACGTACTTGTCGGGAGACTGTTTACAATACAAATGAACAGAGCGTCTTGAAGCGTATATACGTACATTGCAGTGGCGTAACGTACACCCTCGCCTCGCGGGTGAGTGAGTGAATATTAACCTCGCACTATTCAGCTACACGAGGGCTTTCGGCGACTGATCTCATAATTTTGAACCATGGTCAAGTGGCGAGGACGACACCTCAGCTGGCACTCCCTCTCCAAACTACCACACCACATCAACAGGAGGACGTTTGATCTCTAGACATATTTTTCGTGCATCGTTCCCCTACACGGCGGGTCTTTATTGATACTAGGCTCGAACTCCTGACATGCCAACCATGATCCGATACCTTGACCACTTGGCTACCGCGGCCACCCCCCGCCTCGTGGAGGGGGTGGGCAGGACTAGGGGCTGACTAACGCCAAGTACGTATTTACCCAATTTATAAAATATTAATGGCAAAACCTAACTTTGCAGGAGGGGCCCTAACATTCCCCGTCGCCATTGGTACATTGAGAGAAAACATTACAGTGGTGCCAAAGCCGTTGAAATTCATATACCGCATGAAAACAGATCACACAGAAAAAATCGCACAAAAATAAAATTGCATAAAAAAAGGACCTCACAAAAACAGGTTCTACTGTATTTCATCTCTTAACTTTCTTCTAGAAGAAAGACATGATTTTTCAACGAATTGTAAATATCTTTTTAAAAAATGTTTAAATAATACGGAACAAAGTTATTTCACTAAGAAGATGAATTAATAATTGAATCTACAATTCAAGGAAACCAGAACTTTTTCTTAGGCAAAAATGATTCTAAACTTTCTGAATAAAGCTTTCGATTCATAAAAATTCCAATTCATTGAAGATGTCTATTTGAATATCTTTTATTTTATTTTCATATATGCATTTCCTTCATTTAAAAATATGAAATATAAGAAATTTATTTTTAAATTTTAAATATTCAACACCTTGATTGATTGTTTGTTTGTTAATGTCACACACTTATATATATATATATATATATATATATATAGAATGGTGGGCGAAGAGCCTAGTAATTTTGAGGCAAAGTCAGATAACGAAGACGCCACTCTATCTGACAATTCACTCTCCAAACTTCCACACCACACTCATGTGACGATTTTGTGCTTAGATAGATTTAAAAAGCATCTGTCTCACTATATGACGTGTTTTTAATTGTATCGGAGTTCGAACCCTCGACAACAGAAACAACAATTGCCACGATTTCCGTCGCGCGATTTCGATAACGCAAACATAAAACGTAATACAATATTATTGCTTCATTTGTTATATCTGTTTAGTCACATTGTGAAGAAAAATTAGGAGATAAATGTGAAAAATTTTCTAATAATTGCTCGTTTATATCAACCTGACCTAGCATAAAATGTTGCACATTCACCATATCGTTTAATATAGTTACATGGAAAGATGCTCAGCAGATACATTTCATCGGTAACAACAGAAACCACTTTTCTTGCAGCAAATAATATAAATTGCATAATTAATGTACAGTATTTTTTAGTTGCAGGAACTTTAAACTTGATGCTATCACAAGATTCTTCAGGTATTTTGGTGACTTTCTTCTTTATATTCGAATTTCTTAGAAGGTTTTACCTTTCGATTTTAAAGAAACTAACTCTCTTCGAGATGTTCCTTTTTATATTTAGAAACAAGACATCTGCAATTTTAAAAATTTAATGGCATCGTATCACGAAACCTCGTGACATAGTATGCCCTGAGAAACTTGTTTGCCTTCTGAATTCCTACACGCGAAAGCCAAAAATAGATGCTTATTTGCTATAAAAAAAATTCCACGAAAAGATCTCATGACGTTTTAAAGAGACACCACCTCATTGTAGGCGTAATTTATACAAGGAATTTATATTTTAAAGGAAACATATTAATTACCTAAAAAACTTAACAATTTATAAGAATAAATACGGTAATGAAAATGATCAATATTCACAAAAAATAAACAATGATACCTAGAAATAATAAAAAGTTGCAAAATATCAACGTGGCAAACACAAAATTATTTACCACAAGTGACTGAAAGAATGCGAAACAAACTACAGTCCGACCCCTATTTACCGAACCTATAACTGATGAATTTCTAGATGTAGCGAATTTTTCTTTTACCCAATTAAAATGAAGACAAAATAACTTATTTAATTAATAATAAACCCCTCATTGATGAGCTATTTCAGCAGCCTAAAAAAAATTTTATTAGCTTGAATAAAAAATTGGATTTCTTTTCAGATGGCATATCCTTTTAGTCTAGAACAGAAAATTACTTCTTGTCAGCAACAAATTTCTACGGGAAAGGGTGCAGCCCATTATTAGACTACAGGTGCAGATGAGTCAAAAGTATAGCCTATCACGTGAATTTTGAATAGGACAGGAAATTCCTTTCTTTCTTACTTACAACGCAGGGGATATTTTAAGAGTTTTTATCATTTGCTCCCTTTCTTAAGAAAAATGAACGCAAGGTTATGAAGAAAATTTTGTTTTTGAAAATGTTTGAAGCATGACAGATTGTCAGAAACGAAAAGGTTTTTCTTTAAGTGAAAAGCTTAACATATTTTAAATGAATTAAACAATAACGTTGGGCCCCAAAATGCTTTAGCAGAACGTCTTCAAATTTCTCTCTACACCGATATTAGTTACAATTACTAAACAGCTAGCAGAAATTGAAAAGGCATCTGCAGAATGTGGAGAAAAATCGTCTAAAATAAGAAAGTCATTAAAAACTACCCATATTCCTGTTCTTGAATCTGACTTGTTGAAATGGTACAACATTGTTCGGGCCAAGAAAATAGTCATTAAAGGAGCTCTAATTAAAGAAAAAGCTCTTCAACTAGCCGAAAAGCATGTTGGAAAAAACTTTCTAGCTTCCGATGGTTGGAATGATCGTTTTAAGGAAATATACGATGTAACCCAAAAGAAAGTTTGTGAAGAAAAGGGCAGATGTATATGAAAATATACTAAATGATAGGAAAAAAAGTTATTTACCCTGATTGAGGGGTATTCTCCATCCAATATTTACAACGCAGATGAAAAAGGATTATTTTATGATTTACAGTCCGATAAAATGCTTTGTTATAGAAAAGAAAAGTGCTTTGGTGGTAAGAAAAGCAAAAAGAGAATAAAAGTTTTGCTTGCGGTTAATGCCGATGGAACTGACAAATTGAAACCTTTTGTGACATAAGAAGGTCAAAACTAAGCCACGATGTTTACCGATAGAATATGCTGCAAACCTTTAAGTCCTGGATGACGTCTTCCCTATTTACCAGCTTTTATAAGTCTTCGGATAAGTCCATGAAGAAACAAAAGAGAAAAATTCTTTTGTTTACAGATAAATGTCCCGCTCATCCTCCAAATTGCATCCCATCCCTTTTTCTGTTCTTGAATCTGGCTTATTGGAATGGTTCAACATTGTTCGCACCAAGAAAACAGCCATTAGCAGACCTCTGATAAATGAAAAAGCTCTTCGGCTAGCTGAAAGCCTAATGTGAAAAACATTTTTGAATCCAATGACTGAATTGACCAGTTTTAGAAAAAAACGATGTAAGCTTGTCAAACATCTGTTAGTCAGTATTTTAAAATTTCCGATTAACTGGTGCGTAATAATTCGATAATTGTATTTTTAGTTGCTGAATAAAAAGTCTGCAATTTCTAACTATGAATATTTTTTGTGTATTTCCTTATTACAGAATTTCCAAAAGGTAAGGACAAAAGGGTAATGAATAACCTCGAATTTATGAATAAAATGTTCGGTCCCGATGAATTCGTTAAATCGGGGTCCAATTGTAATTCAACCCAAGCTCTTTCGATCCAGACTGGCTACAAAGGCTCTCAGATTTCGAAAACAAGCAGCTTGTCATCATTACGGGGTAAGAGATTATTTCGGCATAAGGTATTATTTTCCTTGCATAAGACAACTTTGAATTAGAAGGCAGTGACGTATCTACTAACGAATGTCTCAATTTCAGGATTTACATGAATTATTGAATTCATCATTATTAAGCACGCAAAGGGTTGTACTTCTTCGCATATCATCTGTAATTTCACTACTATTTTTTTACTGAACAGCGAAATTATCATTGTTACTAGCTGCATGGCCCGGCGTTGCACGGGCTTTTTAAAAGTGTATAGATTTTTGCCTTAAAAATTTCCCCTTCCCGTCTCGGTGTAAGTTTTCTTCCTGATGTGTTTGGTCCATATTAATATATCATTAAAATACCTTATTTTGAAATTTCTTTCCCCTCCTTGCTCCGTTAGGGTCTGTTTCCCGTCCGAAACCATAGAAATAAACTATAACAGCCCACATGAAAAAAAAATCTGGATATTCTATTTATGCATCATTTATATGTGATGCTATCGTAAATATGCATATTTCATAATATGAATCGTAAACATGCGTAATATTTCACCGTTTTTTTTTGTCTTTTCATTTATTATTTCTAATTAGTTTCATGTAAATTTTACCTTTTTTTAATGTAATCCTTTTATTCTATACCATCCATTACATATTTCATTCTTGGATTCTGAACGAGTTTTCTCCCTCAACGAATGCTGTGCATTCATTGAATATAATTTCATTTCTAAGTTTTACATTCTTAATATTCAAAATAGCTTTTCTTTACAGAATCCATTTATCTACAAATAGTTTTTATTACAAAACTTTTAGTTTTTTTATACACAAGTATCACAAAAAGTAGACCATATAATTTTAAGCAGCATATAATTTTAAAAACATTAAGGGTAAAAATAAATTTTCCGTTAAATTCAAAACTTAAATTTAAAACTACATTTAAAAAAATCTTAAAAATGCTTCGATTTTTATTATATGATTTTTTTTATTATTGACAATATGTTACACTAAAAATAAAGTTATACTTTGTAATCGATGCTTCATTCCATAAAATTTTATTGCACAACTAGCTTCTTATATGTTTAAGAATAAACTGAAGTAATACATAACTGGAAATTCAATGGATATTAAAAATAATTACTACGTTTACTCTAATAATAGATTTATTGTTCGGATTGTGTTTTGTTGTTTTTCATGACTGTGTGTGTGATAATACAAAATCTTTAGTATCATTTCCAGAGCAAAGATATTCTTAAGCAACCTTTCATGACCGACACGTAAAAACTACAATTAAATCAACACTAAATAAGAACACTGATGTAAAAATACAACAAACTGAAATACGGTCGTATTGCTACAAACCTTATTTCATATACATAAGAATATTCGTTTTGCCAATGGCATGAAAATATAAATTGTATAACATTCTGTTGTACCAAGCCTTACAATTTGCTGTGTCAGCTCCGTGCTTAGAGGTAGCATATCATCATGTGACATGTCAAAGATCTCTTGAGTATCAATTTGGACCTGGTACTCACAGCAACATTTAGCATCCGATGAGAGATTGAATAGAATAAATTTGATAGCGGGACCCGCCACTAGATGCCACCAATGAAATGGCTCTCACACTTGGGGCCTGCCGTGCCTTAGACTTATCTGCCAAAAATGCAGCTCATTTGAAAGAAAGACATTATGCAAAAGGGCTCCTATTACTATACAGGAAGCAAAGTTAACTCTTAGAGGTCCCTCGTAACGACTAAAGACTAGTTATTTTAGTTTTGTTCTTGGATTACTTTAATAACTTGATTACGGAATTCTAAATTAGGGTTTAAAATGCATGAAAGCTTTCAAGTCCGTCAAGAATGGAAACATCACTTACAAATAATCCTCACACAGAATTACAATTTTTTAAAGTACCTTTCAGTTTAGTTGATAACTTTCTCTTTAGTTTTGTTCTTCATGGAAGTTTTCAGATAACCTCTCAAAACTTTCGTAAAATACACATTTAAAAAGACTTTAATGCTTTATATTCCATTTAATACGCAAAAGAATTCATTAACCAAAGTCAGGATGGTGGAAATTCTCAGTTTGTTGCCAGTAAAAATAATAATCACAATACTAAAATCATGCCTGATGGTTTTAGTATTGTGACAGCATGAATTTTCACTATAAGATAAAAAATAAAACTTTAGGATATTCAATTACTTACTTTGTACCAAAATAAATTTCACTTCGTTACCCCATATTTTACACTTCATCACGGCCGAAATCTCTTTTAATGAAAACAGGAACCTTAGAAAATAAAACTGACCAAGAGTGCAAATTTGGTAAATTTCTTGGTCCGAAAAAATTAAAGAGGGTGCCCTCACACATTTTTTTAAACAAAAAAGATTCTAGTATTTGCCTTATAGTTCGAGATATCTATGGTTCTACCAAAGAACACGTAGAGATAGAAGATAAATACTGGAATAGAGAGCGACATCATGTCAAATTTGGAAATAGTTAAATTTTTTTAAAAGAAACGTCAGAATTACAGCAGTAAAAATACAATATATTATACATTAAAGGTAATATACTGTTAAAGCTTGATTGTGTGGAGGCTTGGCACGTAGTGCACTATAGATTAGGAAGAGGAACTGGTGGAATAGCTGGGGAACTGGTTTTTGGCCATTGAGCAAAAAAGGACGAAGAAGAAAAACGTGGGCTCGTACATGCACATGGCAAAGTTGCCGACAGTTTTCCTATGTCATTTTTTATAATTGTATATAGATGTAAATAGTGTGGTGTGGTTTGAAGAAAAATAATAATAAACGGTAAATGGAAGTAAATATTTATTTCGTTTTAAGGAAGACGTGACAATACATAATTACGATAGAAACCACAATATCAAGCGATAAAAATCCAAGTAATATTATCGCCAATTTGGGGCGCCTAGCATACCGATATCAAATTAGTATCGTTTTCGTAAATAAATAAGCACACACTTTAAAAAGTAAGCAAAATATAAGGAAAATAACTATAACGTAACACAAATTAGAACATAAGAGGAAAATTCATTTCGTAAGTCACATTCTACTAACTTTGACATTCATAAGGGCCCAATTTTGGAAAATGTATAGCTCATAAAGTATTTCGTATGATTACAAATCATTCAACACAAGCTCAAAAAAGAGAAAAGTTTTAGTTGATGGCTAGAACTTATAACAAGTTAGAATAACTAAGCTAGCCTTTATTTTCTAAAAACCGTATCAGCCTTCATTTTGAAAAGACCAGTTATAATATACCAGTTTTAGCAGACATACAGAGATTGACATAAGCAGATTTGCAGTTTTTCAAAAAAAGGAAGGGGGAAGATTTACAACTCATTATATTTATCAAAAAATATATTATTTACATTATCTTTAGAAAATTATAAAGATAAGTATAAAATTTTAAAATCAAATCAATAAACTTATAGAAATAATCTTTTTTTCTTTCAAATGGGCTACAATTTGGCAACTAGCCTGGCATGGCAAGTCCCAAGTGTGACAGCCATTTCATTAAAGGTACCATCTAATGGCGGCTCCCATTACCAAATTTTTGGCGTTTGTATTTGTACAATTCAAGCTCTCGTCGGAGGCTAAATGTTGTAATGACTTAATTTTGTGCCGAGAGTATCATAGCTAAATTCCTACTCAAGGTATCTTTAACAAATCGCATAATCATATGATATGCGTACCTACAATTTACGCATTCAGAAAATATATCGGCTGCAGCCGGAATCGAGCCCGCAACCTCGGGCTTACGAGGCGAGCAAGCTACTTCTGAGCCATCAGGCCAACAACTTACAAAAATAAGTAGAATTTTTAAACTCATCAAAATGTAGGACAAAAGTGAAAGCACGTAGATTAAAGTACCCGATCCCCAACGTTTTCTCATTAATTTTGACAGGAAATTTTGTCTCATTCATCCAGGAAAAGCCTTTTCAAACGATCCACATTAAGTACGTCGTGTTTCGTTACTTTCCATAAATCTTCAACAGGGCTTAGGTCAGGATAACGAGCTGAATAATTGAGTATGTGGAATATGATTCAGCAACCGCAGATGGAAACTGTGTGACGTATGTTGGAGACTATAGCCCTGTTGGATGTAGGCGTTCCATAGATGTAGCTTACGAATACATTGTTGAAGATTATATTTAAGGAGAATCAAGTATAGATATGCTTATCAGCTGTGCCATCAATGAACTCAAGTTTTCCCGATACCTGCACATGCCATGCACCTCCACGCCAAAAGCGTACGCAAGGGTGAGTGTTTGAACCCCCTCCCCTCCACATACAAAGAGATTTTTAATTTTTCCACACGACGATTACGTCTCAACGCTTTCGTCTTCAAGTAACCCCCGATACACTACTGCGTACCATATCATCACACTTTTAACTCCATGTTTTACTGTTGTATGAAAATTCTTTTCTTATAAGCTCAGTTTTCGATTGTCTTCAAATAAAATTCTTCCCATTGTAACGAATTACTTTGAATTTCATTTCATTTCGGGGAAAATACGTTCTTTATTCAATTGCTCCCTTGCAAAATCAAACTTTTTCGATTAGCTTTACAGATATATGGTTTACTTCTGGCGATTCTAGATTTGTAACCAGCCTAATGAATAGTTTAGTTCTAAGCATAATTTTTGGATCTTTTTTTTTTTTTTTTTTTTTTTTTTTGCCAGAATATTAATTTTTTTATAATGTTCTACAAGTTATTATTATTATTTTGAAATTAAAAAATAACAAATAATACAGTTTTTTTTTAGAAAATGCAAAGCGTACTTTCACTTTTGTTCAGCACTATAAATGTTTTGGCAATTTAAAAATAGAGTTTTAACTGAATAAAAATAGGAACAGTACGATACCTAAAATTCTACACAATTCTACTTGTTTTAAGTAATCCTGTCATTTTTACGAGATCCTACTATGAATAAGTTATTTTTTTTTATAATTGTGAATAATATTTTAGTTCCACGCGAATGAAGATAAACTTATTCAATTGCATATTTGAAAATGCAAGACAATTCATTCAAATTACTGGTTTTATCCATTTTTCAACACATTAATTCTGCAAGCCAAGAACTAAAATTTACTCTCACATTAATTAGCTAGTCTTGTACCCACATATTTGCCATCCTTAGAAAATTTATATTGTTTTCAACTCTCAACACCAAAACCAACTGTTCTTTATTAAGGCTCTTCTAATACTTAGCTCATTTATTCTACTCTTGGGCACATTCCATAAAATTAAAATAAAAACTCATTCTATAAAAAAAAAGATTCTCTCTTCTCAAAAAAACATATCTCCCTTCAAAATCGAATATTCGATCTTATTTGAAATTAACAACAGTAACACAGGCATTTTCTTTTGCTCCAAATTACTAAAATAAAAAAAATAAAAAATCATAGAACGATTAGAAGAAATGCATCTATCAAATGCAAGAAAGCTTGAATCTGTTTTCACAGTTTTGCAAGCACAAAGAACAATCTAACATACATTTAAAAAAGTTTATAAACACACATCCACCGGTAAAAATAAAAACAACTGTCACTTTAAAATAACGAATAGCAATATAAAACAAAGGTTATGGCCTTAGTAAACATGTCTGACATTTCCAATTTTATGAGGTTAGCAACAAAATTCCCCAATATAAAATCCTTATTGAACCATAAAACTGCCAAATTCGGCATGCACATGATTCTTTACTTTAGCCATCTGACAAAATGAATATGTTTTTCAATTCCTACTATTAGCTCACTCTCTATATATATTTACCTTGTTCAAATTTTCAATCCTTAACAAGTAATATAAAAAAATGCTTTGTAAGTCAATTTCTACTTTGAATGGATGAATAGAAAATATTTTATTAACGATTGAAAATTTGAACAAGATAAGTATATACATAAATAAATTTACAGAGAGAGTGAGCTAACAGTAGGAATTGAATAAAATACTTTCTATTCATCCAATCAAGTACAAATATTTTTTTTTAAACTTGCAGTGGATCACTTGATGTTAATACAGTTTTTTCAAATATTAATTTATTTAATTACCGGTTAATTAAATAAATTTAATTAATTATCGGTTTTTGACACCAACTTAGATTTGTCTCCATTGTTGCAAAAATGTAACTGTTAAAACAATGACAAAAGTTGGCGTCAAAAACCGGTTTTTCAGCCAAACCGGGTGTGCATTGTTACAACAATGTACACAAATCATGCAACTAATTCCTACAATTAGTTCGTTCTCTCCCTATATATCTATACTAGCCGTTACCCACCCGCTACGCTGGGTATTTCATGATGTTTTATAAATATGTACTGCTTATATATATATATATATATATATATATATATATGGGACGGCATCTAGGGGAAGGTTCGATTTTAATGTTAAAATAAGCACGCAGTTAAAATAACTTAATTCATTAATAACACAACTAAAACATTTACTATTTACAAGGGGTTTTAAATAATTCGAGATAGCACCATACTAATTCCGAAAACACGTACTCTTTCTCAAAACAACGGAGAGACCGATTTCCTCTGACCTGCCTTCGTTCAAGCTTTGGTGCAACTCTCAGTTTTTCCTTTCTGCCCCCTTTATAAAAACATGACCTCATCGTATCGCGCAGCTAAAACTCACGTGGTTTCGATTAGTGGTGCCATCTCTTACAATAAAAATCAAAAGAAGTAAAAGAAAACTTGCACTCCTTTCCTACAAGTTCGGCCATCCTGGGAATCACTGACCTCAGTGATTTTACATACCATACAATAAAATATCAGCCTCTGCAAAATTAATATTAATCGGAGATAAAAATTCCAATATAGACATTCAAATTTGAAAATAAGGATACAACTCTCAAAAATGAAATAATAATAGCAAAGAAAACAAAACACATTAATACACATTATGTTCTTTTAAACATAATAGGAAACGCTTTTTATAAAAATACATCATCATGGTGAGTAAAATTTCATTAAATCAGCAGATGAATTTGTTATCTTAGGTCCCTCATGATCACCCACTTTCTCTAAATCATATCTATCTCTAGGTTTTACTATAACTATTCTATATGGTCCCTTCTCATGTGCTAACTTTATTATCCCAGTTTGCATATCTCTTGGTACAACAATCAATTCACGACCTTCAACATATTTGTAAAGTATTTCGTTTTTATCGAAAAAGTCTGAATTGCTGTTTGTTTCAGACCTTAGACTCTGAGTGTATTCATCCTCTTGTTGTGCCCTTTTTAATCTTGCGGTTAGAGTATCGTTAGTAATTATTGCGACTGAAAATCTGCTAAGGGCATCCACATGTTGCATTCTCTGGCCGGAACGATGCACAATTTCATAATCAAACTCTTCCAGCAATAATGCCCATCACGCTATACGAGTAACCAAATCCTTTTTGTCCATAGTCCTTTGAAACGCTGAGCAATCCGTTATGACTTTGAAATGATTTCCCATAAGGTAGGTACGAAATTTCTTTTAAGCGTTGACAACAGCAAGAACTTCAAGTTCATAGCTGCTATACTTCTCTTCTGCCGGCGTAGTTTTCTTAGACATGTATTGAACTGGATGCAATTTTCCATCTTCTGCCTCTTGGAGTAAGACGGCTCCGTAGCCTTGTTGACTTGCGTCCGTGTGCAATTCGGACACCTTCAAACACCTTCAAACCTTCAAACACCTTCTTTAGTTTTTCCAAACCTTCTTTCTCATCTTTAGCTGGAACGATGAAATCGTCCAAATAAATTATTACGATGCCTTTTCGCATGAGTTAACTAAAAATGCTGTACACATATCTTTGGAATACACTTGGGCTTGTACTGAGACCAAAAGGTACCTTATTAAATTCGAACTGCCCGCCTGGTACAACAAAGGAGGTGAAATGCTTGCAATCCTCGTTTACGTCGACATGAAAAAAACCATTTTTCAAGTCTAACGTGGAATACACTTTGGCGTCTTGCAACCTATCCAATACGTCCTCTATCAGTGGCAAGGGGAAGCGATCCTTGACTAGTTTTCGGTTCAGTTTCTTATAGTCAATGCATAGTCTGTCGGTACCGTCTTTCTTCTTGACTAACACGATTGGACTTGCATATTCAAAAGAGCTTGGTCTCACGATTCCCTTATCCAACCATTCGTCGATCTGCTTGTTGACGGTCTGATTCTCCAGAAACGACAAACGGCGTGCTGTTTGGTAAACTGGTATATCATCCTTCAGGATACTTCTCATGGATACATTTGTCGTTTCGGTCTTCTTAGGTGTATAGCTGTTGATTAGTTCAGAGAGTTCCTTTCTTATTTGAGGATTGATAACATGTTTAACTTCGATTTCGTCTTCAGTTCTTGCCTCATAAGCCTGTGTATTCACAAACCACACCTTCTCTTCGTGTTTACGGAAATAAACACCTTTTTTATCAAAGCCAACAAAAGCTTGTTTTTAAAAATGTCCGATCCTATCACCTGCCTGGAACTCCAAATGCACCTCAGGCACGACATGCCATATTACGGAATATTTCTCTCCATCCAATTCGATTTCTCGTTGGAACGATCCTTTTGTTTTGACTTCGTACTTTCCCAATCCAGATAATACGACAATGTCCTTCGAGAGCTTCGATTGCTCGATGATTCCTTTGCTTACATCTTCACGAATGAGCGAAACTGAGCTTCCAGTGTCGATCAGAGCCTCAAAAGTCTTGTTTCCGATGGTTATTTTCCTGGTCTTAATTCTGTCTTGCAGAATTCGAGAACAGATCTGGACCGGAGAGCTTGAAGATTTATTGATTTTCGTACCCTTGTTGCGCTTTGTACAATCTACGGCATAGTGACCTGGTCCCCTGCAGTAGCTACATGTTACCTGTTTAACTCTTTTATCGTAAGTTCTCGTCGATTGAAAGCATTTTCTATCATTCCAATTATTTCCAAGGTGAAAACATTCTTGCCTTTGAGAACAATTATCGTTATTGTTCGATCTCTTAGCAAATGAGTTTAACTCTTTGGCCCTATAGTTCTTCGGACGTCCTCATAATCTTCCTTCATATTAAACTTATGATAAGTTTCGTGAAACAGTTTATTCGATGCTTGAACGTTTTCGGTGTTATTCGGCATACCGGCAGTCTGTTGCGCTTGTATTCGCAACTTCTCTAATTCGTACTCTCGTCTTTCTCTCTCATGCTTTCGCATATCCTCTCTCTCAGCCCTCTCTCTCTCAGCCCTTTCTCTCTCAGCCCTTTCTCTCTCTTCTCTTTTTGTACGTTCCTCCACTATGCTATCAAGCATCTTTTTAACATCGTCTTCAACGTAATCTGGGCTTTTTACGATCAGCTCCTTTAACATCAATTTTGTGATACCTGCTTCGATAGTAAGATCCAAATCCTCGGCGAGTGACACCAAATCCTCTTTCCTTTTCGCGAGTAAGAATGCCATTTTTATACTCAGAATGGTGACCCAGAGAACAACTTAAATTTTTACCCAAGTTAAATGAGACAAAACCATTAAAATGACACGCAAAAAGTTTACTCACTTAAAAAGAAACAAAAGATAATTTAAATAAGATGCAATTATCAATTATAAACAATTATAGACAAAAATGGACTTTTTAAAGAATTCCTGGAACTTAAATCCTTTTGCAAAACACAACAGTATTACAGTTAATATCAACTTTATTTTTTATTGAAAAAAACGACGCGTTCCTCTCATATATCGAAAATAAATTACTAAGAAAAAACACAGAAAGTACTCAGTTATTAATCCAAAACTAAAAGAACATCAAATATCTATGTCTGCAATTAAACCAATAATAGTACCTAGTACTTCAAAATTCAATTTCAGATTCACAGAACAGGAAATATACACACAAAAAATCATTCATTTATATAATTTTCGCCTATTACTCACACAATACCAAAAAAAGGATACTAGCACAATTCAATGTAATTCTGAAGACACTTTACGTTGACCTCAATGGCACAGGAAATCTTGTTTCGTGTAGATAACTCGCAATTCGATGCAGTTCGTCAGTGTTGACCTCAATGATCAAGGTAATCCCGTTCAATTCGTTCAGTATCTCGTTGAGTCGCTGGGCTTCCAATTTTGGTTGACTGTAGCTGACGTGGAAATTCGCCAAGATTCCGTGCTTCTAAAAAAGTCAATGGACCCCTTCCACCTGTAGACTGTTCTTGCTGAAGTATCTCCGCATCGCTCGTAAGACTTCCGTATCGCTCGTAAAATTTCTTATCCAGCTGAAGGCTTCGCCGGGTCTCTATTCGATGCATGGCAAGGTCTATGTACCGCTCAGGAAATCAAAAATCGATGAGGAGGTAAAACTTTTAAAAAAAATGCTCTTAGATAAAACTTTGAATAGTTTAAAAAATTCTCGGTCGAACCCCCAATTTGTGGGACGGCGTCTAGGGGAAGGTTCGATTTTAATGTTAAAATAAGCACGCAGTTAAAATAACTTAATTTATTAATAACACAACTAAAACATTTACTATTTACAAGGGGTTTTAAATAATTCGAGATAGCACCATACTAATTCCGAAAACACGTACTCTTTCTCAAAACAACGAAGAGACCGATTTCCTCTGACCTGCCTTCGTTCAAGCTTTGGTGCAACTCTCAGTTTTTCCTTTCTGCCCCCTTTATAAATACATGACCTCATCGTATCGCGCAGCTAAAACTCACGTGGTTTCGATTAGTGGTGCCATCTCTTACAATAAAAATCAAAAGAAGTAAAAGAAAACTTGCACTCCTTTCCTACATATATATATAAACTATTATTATCTAAGTCCTATCATTAAGAATTCGATTGCATTGAAAAACATACTTGTACCTGTAACTGTCACCTCTTGATAAAAAAAAGGGCAGAACTCATCTAATTTGTATTTTCTAAAAGTCTCTAAAATTGAAGTATAAAATGATGTTTGCATTTTCGTAACACTACAATGAAGTGGATTCCCGCAAAACCAATTTTCGGTGGATATCTACTCTGTAAAATAAACATGCAAGCCAAATCTAACGGGGAGAAAACGAAATTTTTACTGTCAATACCACCGTAATGCCGTTGAGAGTCGTTTTCCAAAATAACCGTTCTTTGCGGATTTCAATTCAACAAAAGAAAAATGTGAACCAAATTTCATTATTATAGTCCTTGTAGTTCGAAAGCAGGAATTTTTTTGTCAGTACGCCCCAGTAACCCCCTGCTCCCCCCAGGAGTTGATTTCCCTCAAATACATTTTTAGTGAATCCCTATTCAACCAAAGAAACATGCTTAACAAATTTCAAGTATTTAGGTCTAACAATTCAAAAACAGGAATTTTTTTCTATAACTCCCCTTGACCCCTTGCAACCCTCCTTAGGTGTCGGTTTTAATTTTACTCTTTGTTAGAAGAACTTTATTTAATGAAAGGAACATGCCTACCATTTTCCAAGAAGGTAGACCTAATAGTTTAAAAACGGAAATATTTGTCGATTACGTCCCTTAATCTCCCGAAATGAAACTTGGTGGTTGATATTAGCCAAACCCATTTTGTAGCGATTCTCTACTCTACGAAAGGAATCGGCTTACCAAATTTCAAGACTGTATTTCTCATAGTTTAAAACTGGAAATAATTATCTATAACGCCCCTTGGGGGTCTGTTTTCACAAAACCCATTTTGCAGGGGAACTGTACTTTATGAAAGGAATTTGCTTATCAAATTTGAATACTGTGCGTCTAATAAATTAAAAATGGAAAAAATTATCTATAACGCCCCTTGAGCCCCCGCAACACCACCCTGGGGTCAATTTTCACAAAACGCATTACATAGGGGATCTTTAATCCATGAAAGGATTCTGATTATCATATTTCAAGATTATACGTCCAGTAGTTTAAAAATGGAAATAATTATCTATAACGCCCCTTAAGCCACTTTAGGGTTGATTTTCACGAAACGCATTTTGTAACGTATCTCTATCCTATGAGAGGAATCTGCTTACCAAATTTCAAGACTGTGCGTCTAATAGTTAAAAAATCGGAAAAATTATTTATGTCCCCCCTTAACCCCCCGCAACACCCCTTGGGGTCAATTTCCCCCAAAAAAAATTTGTAGCGGATTTGAAGAAACATGCCTACCAATTTTCAAGCAGGTATGTCAAGTAGTTTCAAAACGAAAATATTTATCTATTACGCCCCTTAATCCCCCGCAACACCACTTGGGGGGCTATTTTCCTCAAACCCATCTTGTAGCTGATCTCTACTCTATGAAAGGAATCTATTTATCAAATATAAAGACTATACGTCTAATAGTTTAAAAACGGAAATAATTATCTATAACGCCTCCTTAAGCCCCAATTTTACCAAACTCATTTTGTAGCGGATCTCTACTCTATAAAAGGAATCTGCTTACCCAATTTCAAGATTGTACGTCGAGTAGTTTATAAATGGAAACAATTATTTATAACACCCCTTAACCCCCGTAACGCCCCTTGCGGTTCGAATTTCGTAAAAAAATCCATTCTTAGCTTATCTCTACTCTATGAAAGGAACATGCCTACCAAATTTCAAGCCTGTAGGTTGAATAGTTCTGGAGATATCGTGATTAGTCAGTCAGTCAGTGAGTCGCTTTTCTCCTTTATATATATATAGATATATAGTATTGATATATATCTTGTTCAAATTTTTTTAATCATTATATAATAAAATACTTTCTACTCATCCATTCAAAGTAGGAATTGACTTCAAAAATGTTTTTTATATTACTTGTTTCTAAACACAACATACTTTGAAATTCTTTTCTGGGAATCGAAACTTTTGTTTTGAGATTGTAAATTATAATCATCAATAAAAATTCAGAAGAAAATAAAAATAGAGCCTTTGTCGTTATTAGTTCTTCTTATATGCAGGGTAAGCAACAAATAAATTGTTTACTTCAGACGGGTCTAGAATCCGTCCTATTGATCCAAATAAAGTAAAATTTTAACTTCAGATAATTCAAATGATGCACTTGACATTTATTAAATGAAAAATAGTACACATTTTCTCCGGTAGGTGGCGCTGTAATAAACATAGCTTTATTTAAAATTTTTAAAAATATGCGTTAAAAATATAAAGTAACATTAATAAAACTGCTCAATATGATACAAATGGTACTTATTTGCATATATTCAAAATCAGAAACACCATTTGTGTTTCAGCGCATGCCCATTAGCATTATTCTTTGGATAAAAGATAGGCGGATTCTGCTAGAGAAGTATTACTTCTCTGCATGCCTACGTTGAAAGAAAAAGCGATATTGGTAAAATTGTTCTACCAGAACCAGAACTCCGTTGCAGCTGTGAAAGAATTCCGCCGTATGAAACGAATACAAAGAGGTCCAATGTCTCCATATGCCCCACGCAAGATGATACAGAAATTAGAAACAACTGGACAACTTGGAATTCTTAAAGGTAGAGGACGAAAACACATCACGTCTTCTAGCATGGAAAATGTGGCTACTGCGGTCGTTGAAGCCAGCAGTTAGTCTCCGGATGGTACTGTGAGTGCGCCAGTAGTATCCATGCATTGGATATGCTGTATTCCACTGTGCGAAAAAGCTTACGGTGGATTTGCAATTTTATCATTACAAAATCAAGACTCCGCATCAATTGAAGAATATATAGAGACCCAGAGGTTCATAAAAATTTTGCACTTCAGTTCTTACTCGAATGGTGGTTGGCGTCACTTGGCAATGAAACATTCTGTGGAGTGACGAAGCCCACTTTTGCCTGGATGGCCAAGTTAACACCTACAGTTGTCGGATTTGGGCAGCGGAAAATCCCCACGTTATCCAGGAAAAACACAAGAATCCTAAAAAAAGTGTCGGTATGCTGTGGTTTCACAGCTATTTTTCTCATTGGATCTTATTTTTTTGAAGAGATAAAACCAAAGGGAATCCAAACCTGTTCCGTCACAGGAAAACGGTACCATGGTTGCTGAGGGATTTTATAATCCATAACTTCAAAAGCGTGGAAGCCTTCAGGATACAACTTTCATGCAAGATGGTGCCCCTCCCCACATTGATCGCCGTGTAAATGATTTGCTGAAACAGCATTTCATAGATGTTCAGTCATTTCTCAACCACATGGCCTCCTCGTTCGCTGGATATAACTCCTGCGACTTTTGGTTGTGGGGTTATCTAAAGGACAATATCTACCATCAACTCTACCAGATCTGAAGGACAGCATTTGGCGCCATGCTTTAGATATTCCGGTCAGCTGTTGAAAATATGATTCTGCGATTACAGCACATTGTTGTACATGAAGGGTATCATATTGAGCAATTTTATTAATGTTACTTTATATTTTTGACACGTTTTTAAAACGTATTAGATAAGACTGTGTGTGTGTGTGTATTACAGCGTCACCTACCGGTGAAAATTTGTACTATTTTTTTTTTATTTAATAAATGTTAAGTGCATCATTTGAATTATCTGTGGTTCAAATTCTATGTCATTTGGACCAATCGAACGGATTCTAGAGCCTTCTGAAGTGAGCAACTTATTTCTTGCTAACCCTGCATATATATATATATATATATAACTTGCATGATTACTTCAACAGAAATTGCAAAAATAAGCCTACCTTTGTAATTCCAAGTACAATTTGTGAATTTAAGTAGCAAATAAATCCATTGATCAGAATAAAAAGGTCCCACATATGAAACAAACACTATTGTTGGGACTCTATCTGAATTTCGTTTCATTCAGTCATTTCTCCTTTAAATATTAATAATTATGTGGTTTTCTAAATATACAAGATATGGCCTTTTAACTACATTATTCTGACTCCATTCATTTTATATTCTATTCTTAGCTATTACAAAAAATTTTGCCATTCATCAAAACAGAAAGCTTTTCCAAACATAGATAATAAACAATTAGCATGCACAATTACTCAATTTTTAAACAAAGTAAAAGTATAGTAAAAAACAAAGTTTTAAAAAATATTAAAGATAACTTTAAAATGTTAATCAATAATTGCACATGCTTTTCAGTTTCTAAATGAAAAGAAATAACATATTCCTCAACAAGAGGACTTGTAACACTATTGTATATTGAAACAAACACATAATTCACAAGAAAATACAAACTTATATCAATTTAAATTTTGATAAAATTGATTTTATTTTTATGTAAATTATGATATCAGTATAGTTCTAAGAAAGAAATTGAGTAGTAGTTCTCTTCTAGAATAAAAATTTTTAAAAAAGCAAACAATCCTGCAAGCAATATGATAAAGCAAGACATTTATGATGTGATGTGTGGTCAGATCAGGTTTCAAAGGAAAACTTATGCGGCTGAAAAAGTTTTGGAGAATTTTTAATATTTGTTTTCAGCAACAATATACATAAGTTTAAAGTTAAAAACGATAATTAAATTCATTTTAAATGTCAATAAATTTATTAAATAATTATTTCAAATTAAGTCAAATGATTAACATGAGTGTGCCGCAAAAAGTTATCAACTTGGAATCAATAACAATTTTCATAGAAATACAAATATTTCTTTTCTGTTGTAATTATACATAATATTAATAAAATAAATTTTCAGAGTAAGTTTATCAATAAAAGTAAAACTATCTCTCAATATTGGATCACTTTAAAAACAAACAAAACACTTGAACATGGTGACATACAAAAGGAGGACTTGGTTAATTAAAGCTTTCAGGCAAAAGTTTTGAAGTCAATTATTTCCTAAGGCAGTTAAATTAAATACATACATAGTAATATTTGTAGAATCTAGAATAGTATGTAAGATTAAAACATAAATTTTTCACCATCACATTTCATAAACAAAGAAATAAATTTCAAGAAAAACCGAACCTAGATATTCAAAATACAAAAGATGGATAGATTTTACTCATTTTAATTCTATTACTGGTAAAGATTGATCTGTAATAAAATTTTAAAGATTAATTTTAACTGTTTCTAAATATTTATTTTCCTATTTCTCAAAAAAAATCATTAGTTAATATAATTCAACAGACCATACACAAGAGACTTAAAAATTGATAAAAATTTTACATTCAATTAAAACTAAATATGCATTTTAAATGTAAATTCTCAATTCAAAATAATTTTGAAGATACTTTTTAAAAAGATAAATTTATATTTCTAAATAAAAACACTTTCTTATGTCACCATTTAACAACAAAGCAGACAGGTTTTATCATATATATCCTTCAATAACATAAATTATATATAAAAAAATTGAAAAATGTTAACAAGTCCATCTTTTAAAGCAAATATAAAATCAAACCTTTCCAAGAGAATAAATATCCTACATATAAATACAATGTGTTCAGTCTATGCACTTAACCAGTTATGCAAAAGATAGCATCTTTTTTTTCCCCTCCTTTTTTTTTTTTTTTTTTTGAATTTTGCCTTTAGTTTTAGCATTCAAAATAATCAAACACTACTGTTTAAATACACTGTATCTCATCTCTATTGTAGAAACAGGTGGGCAAATAAATAAATAACATACAAGTGGAGAGAAGTCCAATATCTATCCAATGAGTGTTATTTATATAATATTCTCAAGTAGAGAGTGTAGACTCAATATAAACATTCAATTAAGATTGAAGTAGTGCTCTCAGTTACCCATTCTTTCCTAATTATTAATATTTATAGAAATGTAGCAATTAAAAAGGATTTATCCCTTTAATTGGCACATCCCTACTTACAATGGAATGACTTAAATTAAATGAATTGTTTTCTCAATTGGAAATTTATATTCATGTAGATTTTTCAAAAAGTAAAAAGAGTTAAGTACTTTCTAGCAACATTTACAATAAATAAACAAGATTTTCTAGAAATATTTTAGAAAAAACTATTTAAGTATATAATTATTTGATTGACAAAATTAAGATCTTTACTTATATAACTAAAATAATAATTTAGATAACTTTGTTCTGGCCCTCCAGAGTTTGTTAATATAAACATTTTATAAAAGTTATTTTTTGATTTAAGAAATTTAAGCATTAAAAAAAAATGAGAATATTGATTTATTCCAAATTCTAAAGTTCATATAAATGTATATTAAAAAAAAGATTTCCTTATGTAACATCTGAAACAACCCAGACAATTGATTATATTTTAGACATGGTTTATATACAAACACTTTTGCATTATATAAAATATCTTTTTATCAGAATTTACAGCTTATCATTGTTATATGTTTATATAATAACAGAGAGAGGGAAAAATGTAATAAAAACATTTCTAATTTTAACAAACCTGGAAATTAATTAGACAATTGTTAGCTGATGTACAGAAAACTTTAAACATTTTTAAAAATGCAAAGGGTACGAAATGCCATACATTTTTCAAATGTATTTTAAAAGTACCAATGAGGTTTTACATCATTACTAAAGCAGATATCTAAATTCATCCATGATGCTAAGATGTTGCAAGAAATGTAAAAATAAAATACATATACATGAGAAATATTTTATTTAAAATGATATAATAATGGTATATGATTTACAACAAATGTTTTAGCAATCATATAAATATACAATATATATATATATATATACATATCATACATTTTATTCACAAATCTTAAAATCCTATTTATGTATTATGCAGCAACTTTTGACTTTTTATTGAATTTCTTTCCTTTTTTACCAAGAGGTTTATATATTATATTTATTTCAGAATCATGATCCTTTGAAGCCTTGTAATGTGTGTGCTTAATTTTAGCTCCTTGAAGTATATATAAAACCTTCTGCCGACTTAAAGCCATGTCAATGGCTTTTTCAGCAGATAATTGTTCCAAATCATTTTTAGCTATTGGAATGCTATCAATTTCATCTCCATTTATCTGAAACAAGAAAAATTTGACTTAAAAATAGTGTAAAAAAAAGTTCTAGGTACATGAGGTAAAACAAAATATGATAAAGAAACATTCCTCAAATATAATTTTAATTAAAATATTTTAATATAAATTATTTCAATTTAAATTACTTATAATTTTATAAAAAAAATTAATTAATAAAATTATTTTAGAACATATTCATTAATAAAAACACAGAGAAACATTTAAAAAACAGAAAAGAAATAAAATAATCAAGTTAAAAAAGATTGTAATTTACAGAGCTCTCTGTAACATAAATTTTACATTTTTGTCAACATCCAGCTTAATAATAATATAGGATAATACTGAAAATGATTTTAAAAACTATATTGCTCATAAAAATATTAACATAAATTTTCAACAAAAAAAAAAAAAAAATGGTTTGGTTAAATTAATATTCTTAAATTAATTCTCTAAAAAATCAAAATATGTCACAGTAAAAATCACAGATTTAAATTACATTTACATTAATTTTTGATAAAACATCAATAAAAAAACTTGATACTACAAAGAAGTTACTTGTATATACCTTAATCACTATTTCCATGGGACAATTAGCAGGAATTCTAGGCCATGTTTGATAAAATACTGGTTTAGTCTAATAAACAAAAAATTTACAAATTACTAACAATAAATACTGCGGCATAAATTGAATTAAATTATGCAAAAGGCGAATAAATTTGAATTACCAAATCATAGATAGAGTTTCTTCCAACAGCAGCACTGCAAAATGCAGTCCACAGCTCAGAAGTGAAATGAGGAGCCAAAGGAGCTAACATAACTAACAAATCACTCAATGTCCTCTCGTAAGCTTCAGTTTGTGCCATAGCTTTTGGAATACGCTACAAAAATGGAAAAAAGATTCTAATAGAAAAAAATCAATAAGACAAATTTTTAAACACTTATAATTTTGTAAGGTTAACACAGAGATAAACTTTCCATGATAAGATATCAGAGCCATATAATTTTATACAAAAAAAAAAAAAAAAAAAACATAATGAAAGACCAAAAGGATAAAGATTAGAATAAAAATAAATTATAAAAGTAGGAGGGGGAGGGGAAGCTATGCTACTTTTATTTTTTAACACCCAAAAATATGTTTGTTAACAACAGATTATCACAACTGGCTCTATTTATAAATATCCCTTAATTTAACAACACAATTTATACTTAATATAATTAAGAGAAAAGTGCTTTATGCAATACTAAAGTACTTTTCTCAATTCTCAACCACTGTTAGAATTAAATTGTATAAAACAAAACTTTTATGAGGGCATCATTAATTATTTCTATAATTCATTCGAAAAAGTTATCTATGTCCCAAGATATAAAAAAGCAAATTCCTATTTTATTTTATTGCAAAAAGCAATAAAATAGGAATTAAACTGATATCCATAAATTATTTTTTCCAACACATAAGAAAAAAACTATTTATCACTCCATTCTAAAGCTTTTAAAATTATAATTTAAATATAAAAATGTCAGAAAATATTTGTCATTTCTTTTAAAACTTGCTTTCTTAATAATTGAAATATTTTGCATACAAATACATTTCTTTTTAAAAATTATTTGTCTGAAACATTGAATGAATCATCTCAAAACATAAAATATTATTTTCATTTTTTCATAAAATATTATGCATTAATACTAAAACATTTTTAAAGAATATTAATAAATAATTATTTGAAAGAAAGATATGTGGTTAATATTATAGTTATGAAGAATTAATTGTATTATGAAGTAATAATGTGTGTAAAAATGTACAATACTTGCCTTCACTTTATCGAAAAAAATGATACTATATATACTTATGATCACAATATTGAAAACAAAGTAGTCAATAAAAATATATAAGTATGTAATAATAAAAATTACAGAAAAGAAAAGTGGAAGAACTATTTTTGGAACTTTTCCATTTTGTAGGCGATAAAGTTGTCAAAAATGATACAACCAATGCTAAATGGAATTTTAAATTTAACAGAATGAAAAATTTTAAAGCGATATTAAAATGCTTATTACTCTAAAGTAAAACAAATTTTAAAGCCTACATTTTTTTCTTTTTTTTTATGTATATAAAATGTGCGTTGTTGTCAATAAAGTCTACTTGGCGAGTTTTGCACCATCAAAATGAAAAGTATCCTCTTTTTATACCAGATTATGAAATATATTCATTAAGATGGAAGAAAAAACCTACAGGTCAAAAAAGCAAGTAAGGCGCAACATATGCTGAGTGTTTTAATTTGCAATGCTTTAAAATTATCATGAAGCCCAGTGGCTGAGTGGTAAGGTATTGCACTTCCATGCCACAGGTCTGGGGTTCAAATCCCAGGCTGGGCAAGGTTGACTCAGCCTCTTCATCCCTTCAGTGGGTCAATACATGAGTACCAAGAGCTTGATTGGAAACTAAACACTGGGGGTTTTGCGTCAGACTGGCCACCTGACCGGAACATATACGCCTCAGGGCCTAAAGTCACAAAAACTGAGATAGGTATGGTAGTCCTTGGCCCTCATGGGCTGTTGCACCACTGAATTTAATTTTTAATTTAGTTTAAAATTGTCATAAGACATTTATTTCTGCCTGAGATTACAGCTGGCTATAAATCAGTACAAATATCACATTATCAACAGATGAGATGTACACTAATTAATATGTGATACTGCACTTGTAATTTTTCTTTTTAAACACATATATATGCACTTATTTATAACAATCAATAAGTTCTACTTCCACAAGACTTTAGATTTCCCATATTGCTTTTAATAATGGCATTATAGATATTAGGTTGTTCAGAAAATCATTTAAGGGTTTTTCTATGAAAATGAAAGACAATTTTCTCGCTTTATTGAAATATATATTGTCCTTTCTGGTTCAATACTTTTTGTCATCTTTCTGGCAATAACATGACTCACTGCTCATAAAATTTGTGTTCTTTACTGACAAAAAAAAATCATCCAAGTGATTTTTAACCTCCCCATTTGAAGTAAAGGTTTTACCATCTAAAAAATTTTGTACAGACTGGAACAAATAATAATTAGAAAGAGCCAGATTTGGAGAATATGGTGGGAGTGGCAATATATCCTGTCTAAGCTGTAAAAGCTTTGGGTGGTTTACCTAACTTGAAAAAGGTCTCATATTATCTTGATAGAGCATAACACCTTTTCTATTGATCAATTCTGGTCTTGTCTATTTAAGTGAATCGTTCAGTTTGTCTAGCTGATGATAGTACACTTCAGAATTGATTGCTGTGTTGCACAATAAAAGCTAAAAAAAAATAATAATAAATTTTTTTTTAAAATAACTAGTTAAAATCCCACTAAACAGATAGCATCACCTTTTTTATTTTATGAATATCAGCTTTCAAAGTGCTTTCAGCCAGTTCATCTTTTTTACTCCACATGACCTATTGTATTTAACATTGTTGTAGACTACTCATTTCTTGCCCCAGTGATAACATGCTTCAAAAATAGATCATATTCCAGACATTTTAGAAGCAAATCACAGACATCAATGCGACAGCACAAACTTCTTTCCACAAGAACATAAGGAACCCATATGTCAAGCTTTGAGATAAAATCTAGCTGTTTCTAATGGTCACAACAGATGAAATCGATGTTTAAATCTCTCAGAGATCTCACGAGTTGTTATTCATCAGTTTACATCAATTAATGCCTTTATAATGTCTTCATCAGCTTCAAGTGGCCCTCCAGAATATGTGGTGAATCTTCAACATCAAAATTGATGAATCAAGATTTTGCAAACCAGTTTTGGCACTTGTGTTATATCAGTACATCTTCTCCATGTACATCGAATAATTTTTTTCTTGCCTAAACAGCATTTTTAACTTTTCAATGGTAAAAAAGTCAAACATGATGAAAATGTTGCTTTTCACTTTTCATGTTATAGGGCACAAACCAAAAACATAGAATCAATTCATTGAAGTTTTCACAAGCACACCTTGTTATATCAGCTGTCAAAATATATAATGGCAATGCAGCTAAAATATAAAGTTTGCTATGAAAAATGCAATAAAGATAACTGTTGGGGGAGGGAGAAATTACTTTCCAAACAACCCAAACAAATTTAAAATAAGTAGAGTAAATTTGTAGAAAATGCATTTATTTTGTTATAGCTATCATAGGAACTTCCTTTTTTTGCATCCTATTTTATTTATCTACAGTACATAAAATTTTAGTAAATGATTATTCAAGTTAGCCATTGCAAATAAAAATATAAATTCATGATTTGAAAAGTTGTTTATTGGAAGTCTCAAATTTAGTAATCAGATGATAATAGAAAAGCATACTTACTCTCAGCTGTCCTGTCAATCCTTGAAGTTTTGAAATGACTACACTGAGTTGTCTGGTATGTGCATAGTTATGAGTTACCTATAAATAATTCAAATTAAAAGATCATTTTAAAGAATTACAGACTTTGATACTCCATAAATTAAAATCAAATTTGATTCAAATACAGATTTTATTACAATAACTCCTTAATAAAGTGTAATTAGCGTTGCTTTCGGTAATTATTAAACCCTTACTTGCCGAAGAATAATTAGGCAATTCACTCCAAAGTGCTACCAATTTTCACACAAGCATGCAAAGTTATGTGGTGTATTCGTAGAAAAGAAATGACATGCGGAAAATCCTTCATTGAAATAAAAGTTCTTCACAAACACTGTCAAGGTCATTTTATTGTATTTCAAAGCTTTTGGGATAATTTTATATATAGCAGTAGAATGCAAATGATCACACTTCAGAAAGGCATATATATATGCTAAGGGCAGTTAAAGTACCAGCTAAGTGAGGCGTATATATATACACCTATGGCAGTTAAAAAGAATCACGAAAAAAATTATTCTACTAATATTTAAAAAATTGATTACAAAAAGAATTTTTTAAATACACCCTATAACACAAAAATCTGACCAAGGAGTAGCCCGATTGTAATGAAACTTCGTATGCAAAGACATTTGAACCGACTATGCAAATTATTAAAATTTGGTGCCCAATAAATGAATAGTGGGAGCTCCAGCATATTGAAACTGCACATTTAACTGGTGAATATAAGAAGCAATTCTCAATCTAATGGTCAAAATTTCTGTTGCATTTTGACTGCAATATCTTATGTTGGTTGTAACAATGCCTTGCTAAAAGATTTGTGCACATTACAAACAGATGTCACAGAGTGAAAGTGATTGTTCTATCGGATTGAAAGAGGCTAATTGGATGAATTGAAAATCACTCAACATCTGAATTGAAGCAATGCAACAATTAGATGATACTGGCAAGAGTGGGTAAACAGTGACAAATATCAGAGTCAGAACGGCAGCTGTCAACCGAGGGCAACAACAGAGCGGGAAGACAAAATGGTAGTCAGAGCAATTGTCATGCCACTGTATTCATTATTATCAACTATCCACCTTATGGCCAGCACACATTTGTCTGCCATTACCCTCCAAAGATGACTGAGAGAGTGGAACTTATGCTTGTGCCGACTCTGTTACGCCGCTTACCTCTCACACCTGTACACTGCCAGATCCGACAGCAGGAATGCCAGGTGCAATCCACATGGAGCTGCACTGACTGGGGATATATATAGTCTTTAATGATGAGTCCCATTTCTAACTGTGTCCTGGCAATAACCACAGACATGTCTAGAGACGTCCAGGGCAGTTTGGGGGACTATCGAACGCCCCACAGGCCTATAAAAGAACGCTATGGTCTCAGCTGCCCTTTCCTTTGATAGCCAGACCTCTTTGGAAGTCATTTCTGGCACACTGACAGCCCAGCAGTATGTTAATGACAACCTGTAATGGTTGTGTTACCATTCATTTTATGACACTCAGGACTTACTCTTCAACATGATTATATGCAGTTGCATGATTATGTGCAACATGTGTTGCTATGAATTATTGTCTTCAAGTTTGCCCTACACTTTCTTCCCGAGCTAGGCCATCTAATCTATCTCCCACATATCGCACATTTGAAACATTATGGGAAGGCGATTGCAAACATTCCAAAATGTTGATGATTTAAATCAACAGTTGGAGACGATTTGGTACGAAATTCCACAGGACATCATTCAAGAACTTTACTAGCATATGCCACACCAAGCGACAGCTTACATTTAGGTCAAAGGTGAACCAAATGCTAACTGACTTCCTCGCTTTATAACTGTTAAACTTAGAAATAATCATGCATTTGCACAGAAATTTTAATCGCCTGTTCTTCTATGTATGTTCTTCACATCTACCAACTTTTATCACAATCAGACAATTCCATCTCAGGCTGTAGGGTTTTTTTGTTGTTGTTTTTTGTTATAGAGTGCAATAAATTGAGAGCAACATTTAATAATATTAACAAATAGATTGATAATGTTATGTTTCATGTGGGTTCATAGTTACTTTTTAAACTAATTTAATTATATCACAATATTCATGGCACAGTACAAGAACATTACACTTACATCCAAAGATTCATTATACATTCTATTCTAGAACATGGCATTCACATCTTCGGAATGGTTCCATTACAGTTATCAGTATTAGAACTGATTACAGTTAAATACAGCACAGATAATAAAAATATAATCAAATACAAAAAAATTATATAATTAATAAACTAATAAACAACTTAACCATTGATGGGTAATTGTAAACATAGAAAATAGAATTCTTTTTTTGTTCTGAGGTATTGTTATGCAGATTGAGATTTGTGGATTTTATGCTATGTCAAGCCTAAAGAAAAAAATTTGTTCTTCAAGAGTGATGAAATTTATTGACGAAAACGGTCCTTAAAATACAGGATAAACAGCAGTAAAACTCATACAAAAAGTCCCAGAAGGTTCTCATGCCTTTTCAGCACTCAGACACAACTATCAGTGTCTAAAAATATAGGTACATAATGACAAAAACTGTGTGCAAGTAATTACTTGGTCATAAACAAAATACCAAAGTGAACACTTCAACAGCTGAAGTAGTACTAACTCAGTTTCAAGAAGCAACTGCAATTTACAATCTGTGAGGCTACCTTCCACTGTTTACTCGAACAATCTGCTTACATCATAGGTCATGACATTACAAAATTCTCCAGAAATTTTGAGAAGCCTCCAGGTGATCAACAAGTTGCCAAAAATTATGCCAACTTGGCTGTATCTCAAATACTTCGCCAAGTTCCCACTGAAACGCCATAATGTAAGGGGTAGCATTGCTTACAAATATTACAGTTTTTATCATAAATAAATACAACAAAAAAGTAACATTAAATTATTAAATATGCAGATTTAAATTATGTACACTATTTTACGATAAAATTATGCACTAATTTCCTAAAATTCACAACCAAATTAAGTTTTTATAACACACATTTAATAACATGATTTGAAACTACTTGCCGTTTTGCATGATACTTCTGTTTTCTGACAAATGTTACCAAACACTACATATGAAATGTTTTGGATAAAGCAATGCAAAAAAAATGAAGTATTAAAAAGAATAACTAAATAATTTAAATAAATTCAAGAATTACCTTCATGAATAAAAATATATTTCTCAAATTTGGTTTTGAAAATTTCAATGTTTAAATCATCTTAATAAAATTTTGTATGGGTTACAATTTATAAAATATTTTTAATTTGTCTTACATGTATCAGTTGAAAAAATTCTATCAAAAATAACATTACTAAAAGGAAAGATAAACATTTACTTATGTTTATAAGTTCATTTTTTCCAAAATTATATTTCAGACCCATTAAATAAAATTACATCCTTTTTCTAAATGTATAAGGGGGATTATTTAAAATGTCTAATAATACATTTTTATTGTTCATATATCAATTTGCATACTTTCTTGACTCTAAATGCATCATGATTGGTTAAATGACCAATAGTAAACTTTTGATGCAAAAATTTGCAAATAATGTAATTATTTTTCTTCATTTGACTTCATGATTTTTCTGTTAATTAAATGTAATTAATATCTCAGGGTTTCTTTCATTTAAATTTTTAATCTCTTTTGAGAAAAACTGGAGTCTACTGTTATTTACCACAACAAGTCATTTTACCAAGTGAAAAACTTATTGCATTTTAAAATTATTGGGCTAGAAGACATGATGCACATTCTACATTTTGTATCAATCAGTTTGTTGCACACATCTGCATGGAGTGTTGAGCAACAAGCTCAGTTAAAAGCAACTGTGAATTAAAATTTCAATGAAATGCTAAAAAATTCAAGTTGTAATAACCATTTTACGATATGAAAACATTTAAAAAACTAAAAAGTGCATGTAGCTTATAATTTTTTTTCTAGAGTTTTACTCGATTACAGTTATGCTTTATGCAGACAAAAAAAAAATGATAGAAGTCAAGGCACACTCCAAGATCTTAGAAGTGACAGAAATCAGTTAAGAGTTTACAAAAATTGATGAGGATAAATAACTTTCTGAAAGTGAAAATAAACTACTTGAAAATGATAAGTATCTAATTAATACTGCAGTCTGGGTTTACAAATACAAAGGACAAAGATGAGTATATAATACACTGATTGATCAAATTATTATGACAACCCCTTAAATACAATATTGGGCTATCTTTGGCTCTTAATACTGCATAGATTTTTTTTGGCATGGACTGTATGAGATGTCTGAAGATGATATGAAAAATCTGAGAGCATATCTGATGAATTGCCCTTTTAAATGCCTTCAAATTAGATCCAGCTATCTGATGTCTGTTTGATCTCATCTGATGGATTCTCAATTGGAGTGACATATGGTAATTGTGCTGATCAACTAAACAAGTTACAGTTTCTGTCATGCTCTTCAATCCCTCTGTGGACAATGCCAGCTGTATAACAGGGAACATTCTCCTGCTGAAAGTATCCATCCCCTGCAGGGTACATCATTAACGTAACAGAACGTATTTGATCAGCGATACTTATATAGCCTTAAGCTTTCAGTTGTTCATCCACGTGAATGAAAGGAGTCATGTAATACCAAGAAAACATCCCCCAAGCCATAATATTGCCTACCCCAGCTTGAAGAGTCAAGGCAATGCAGGTGGGGTCTATGCTTTCCCCAAAATCACACCTTGCCATTTACATGGTGTAATTGAAAACACATTTATGTTGTGTGGTTCATCGGATCACATGACCCTCATCCAATCTTCTCTAAATTTTTTTTTTTTAATTAACATTTATAAACCCCGTGCACCACCGAACGTATAACACGGGGTAAACAACACAGACAGAAGAAAGGATTACAACACAAACATCCATGCCTTCTCCGGGATTCGAACCCAGTCCCTGCGGCACCGCAGTCAGCTTCACTGACCACTATACCGGATGGGTGGCAATCTTCTCTAATGTCCCATTACTTTGTAAACTGGAGACATCTTCTCTTGTGTAAGAGCAATAGTAGAGGCTTTCTATTAGATCATCAGCTAAAACAACCTATTTGGTGTACTGTGCAGCAAAGAGTTTGTACAGAGATGTTTGCAGTTGCTCTTTGATTAAGATCCCCCCCCCCCCCAATTTGAAATATGATTGCTCTTCTGTATACTGGACAATTTTTGTAATTCTCCTTCCCAAGCAAACATTCAGTAATCTGTGATAGCAACATGCCTGATGTTGAGATCCGATTTTCTGCTTCGTAATCCTCTCTCTATAAACATTAATAACTGCAGCTCTCAAACATTTTGTAAGTGCAGCGGCTTTGTTGATACTGGTTCCAATGCTTCAAGCACCTATAATCTTCTGGCATTCAAATTCAGTTAAATCCCATTTTCCCAAATTTTTTCACTAGCAACACAGGGCAACTTATACTTCACTATTCCTGCATTCCCTTTTAATAGCTATCTTACCCTCTAGAGGCAACAACATGGTCGATATCCATTTAAGTGACAAATGGTCATAATAATTTGACTGTGCAGTGTAAGTGGAAGATGAAAAGAATATTGCCCCCATATTATGAAAAAAGCTTTAACTGAAATCACTAAAAGAGATTATCAGAACATTGTGATAGTCACTGATTCACGGATCACTGTTAAAGCAATTTTTTTGGTCTTACTTTCAAACAATGGGTTTGCTTTTAGTTGTCAGCTTGTGATTAATATTTTGAAGGATAATAGTCACATGTCACCCTGCAGTGGATTCCAAGTCATTGAGAAATCCTGGGTAATGAATTTACTCAGACACATTGGCTAAGGCTGCCTTCTGCAGCTTGATCTTCCTGTTTGTTATTAAAGTTCTAAAAGAAACGTCAATGGTAGATTTAAGGCTCATCTTTGAGAGCACATTAGAGACTCTATTAGAGGAAAGATTTGAGGTACTTTACTGGAAAGTACCATTTCTTGAGACCTGCTGATGTCACTAACTCTAGAATTAAAACCGGACATGACTACTTCAATAAACACTTGTATAGATTCAGTTTAGTAGATTCCTCAACTTCCCTATTTGTAATGCTAACAAATGTGCAGAGACATTCAGTCTCTTTTTTTTCTGGGAGCGACGTAGCAGTGGGTTATGCTGTTAACTGTGTAATGTTTGTCGGTTCCTGCTTCCCTCTGGTCCTCCTTGTCTACCCTCGGACCCGACTAGAGGTGTGGGAAGAACTGAATAATCAGTCGACATGATTCACTCTAATTATTTTATTGACACAAAATATCAAACAAGCACAATAATAATCCAACTAAAAAATTTGATCAGTATGTAAAGTGTGAAGGTGAGACCCGTTAGCCTGGGGATAATATTACGGATTCTCAACTGATTCCAAGATAACTTATACAAGCTCAATATAAATTACATCGCGCACTAATAAGCTAACTTCTATTTAAATAAGGATCATGATACCTGTACTTTTATGAAGTTGAGTCCTACAGTTGAGGCCTTGAATGCAATCCTTATCTGGATTTAATCACCGTCGAGTGATCCTCTCTTAGAATTCTTCAATTGATAAACTCAGATTTGCACTTAATAAATTTATGTGATCCTCCACTTACTAACTAACTCCCAAAACTCACGAATACAGAATTTATATAATATACTTAATTTGCATAATCACGTTTCCTTCCTTCGGTGAAAGTTGGTTGGTAAAACTATTTTCACAGAAGAGTTCCCAAGGGGTTAGTCATAGATGTGTATAGATCCGTCACAACTGTTACCTTTATTGTAATTTTGGGCTGATGACAGTCAAGCTTAGATGTGGCATAGGTTAAAAAAATATTATGAAAATGAGGATTAAAAAAGTAAAATTAAATTATCAGTATACTAAGATTGATGGAACTCTTTTTGAAGAAATCTAAATAATTACAATATCTGGAAAAGTAGCACTTCATGACATTTTGAAGAAAAGACCACATTAAATGGGATATAGGAAACATAACATTACAAAGGGTTAAGGGAAAACTTTCATTGATAATTCACAATGCATTTTTTTAAATGATTATTTTAAAATGTTACCTTATAAAAATCAATATTAACTGCATTCAGAGATAATAAAAATTATATATAAAAATCATGAATTTTCCCACAAGTTACAATTGAAATATTATGCATTAAGTGTAGAGTATATTAAGAGACAAAAAAAAATTAAATAAATTAACAATTCCGCAGTCATGTTTTTTAGATGCATGTTCAATATGTAACCAATTATTTCAAATATACATACCTTTTTGATGTAATAATTCCTTGCTTCCTCAAGTTCAGACTCATAATTCTGAATTTCTTCCGAAGATAGAGATTCATGTAAATTATTCATTTTCCTTTGCTGAAGGAAATCTGAAACTGTTAACCAAAGTCTCCATTGCCAATTCTTTATACCAGGAAATACTGCAAAATAGGTTAAAAATAACAAATACTTAAATTTAGCTTCCAAAACAATATATTAAAAAATCAAATGCTTCTTTGTTTGCTTTAAATTAATTTTTTCAATAGTTTTCAAAAATAAAAAATTATTTATTTTTAAAAATATGTATGATTTACACTCATCATTCCATTTCCTTGGAGACTGAGGAGCCACATTTCCCAAAATAAATAAACGAGAAGTATCAATTCCATATTCTTTAATAACTTCCTGTAAACAATGATAAAAATAATTATATCTTTTAACAGAACGATCTATAGTATTAACTGAAAAAAACAGATAAATTACAAAATAAATACATTTATAACAATTTACAAGCAATTAAAATTTGATTAAATAACAAAATAGATTTCTTCATGTACGTACTTGGGGATCTATACCATTATATTTCGACTTACTCATTTTCTCCCAGTCTTCCAACACAGGTAAACCAGATGATTTTTCAATGAGAGTGGGACCTAAGGAAGAAAAATCTAGTATTTAATCAAATGTTTCATTAACATGAAATAAAAAAAATCTGATAAAATTAGAATCCCTTTTAAGAGAAGCAATGTCAGGGGCTGCTTTCCTTTACATACATATATAAAAGTTATTTAAATAAAAACAATATATCTATAAAAGAGAACTGTATCCCAAACATAACTGTGATGATGATTTTATAGTTGTCAAACTACAAGATCTAAATGGTACATAAATACTGATGTTATTATCATTAAGCTAATTACACAAATGAACTTTAAAATCTCAGGGAAAATAAATGCAAGGTGTTGAATTCATTTGCGTTTAGTCACAAAATGCATAATAATTTAAAAGGAACCAAAATTTTTATGAAGAACTGAAATGAAAACAATTTTATCACATATTATGATCTGCTTAACGTTATATAGTTTAAAAAAGTCGTTTTAAAAATATTACAGATTAACTTTAAGTTATTATAAGAAAGACAAATTTTTGCAAGTAATTATATTCTAATTTATCTATAGCAATTTATTATTAAAAACAAACATAGATAAAGTTTTATTTTCATAGTAAAAAAATTAATTCTAAAATAATTACTGAAAAATTGACAGATCTGTAATTATGTTATACAATGATGTTAGATTTTGTTCATTATGAGTTATAGTTACATTTATAAGGATTACTGAAGGTTTGATGAATTTAAAATATTGTTTGAAAGGATCATTTTTTCTTACATCAATATTAAATTCTAAACTTACCAGAGAAATCCACTTCATTTTTTGTAATATATTTTCCACTATCCTTTAAACGATAACTTTTTCCCATGACCATACCTTGCATCAAAAGCTGAAGAAATGGTTCTCGGAAGTTAAGCCTTCCAACAGAATGCAAAAAATGGCAGAGAAAACGAGCATAGAACAGATGCAATGCAGCTAAACAATATCAAAAATAAATTTTACAAATAATTAAATACAAATTTATCAAAAAATATAAAAAAAATAATTTGGACAATATTTCTTAACAAAAAAAAAATGCTTTTCTTAAATAGATGTAACAAGAAGAGGAGTTTTAATAATTTATTTCTATCAGTAATTAAAAATTGATTGATTTTAGAAATTTTAAACAGTTTCATCCAAAAAAAAGCAAACTGCATAAGAATATAATTTTTTTTTTCTTTTCATACGTAAAATTGATAAAAGCACTTGTGTAATTACATTGTTTGCATTAATTATGAATATCATATATTAAGTTACTTGAAAGTTTAGATAAAAATTTGACTTGTTAATACTTTTACAAAAACTTACAATTACAAACTTGACATTTAAAATTAACAATAAATGAATATTTAATTTTAGAGCTCTAATATATAACAAATTTATATACTAATGCACAAAAAGTATTGTGCTTTCCACTGAACAAATAATGTTCCATTTGCAAAAACCTAACTTATTCTAATACTTATAAACAATAATACTTTAATTTTTCAGAAATTTTAAAATTTTAATGAAATTTAGCATAAACAGTATATATGAAGCTTTAATTCTACACACAGAATAAGAACCTACCATGTTCTTTTCCTCCAATATATAAATCTACAGGCATATATTCATTGATTTTATTTACATTATAAGGTTCCAATTTATTTTCAACATCTAAATATCGTAAAAAATACCAGGAACTATCAACAAAAGTGTCCATTGTATCAGTTTCTCGAGTTGCGGGACCTCCACATCTGGAAAAAAAATTTTAGTGCAAATTACAATCAATAATTTTGACAGAAAATATCTAACAAAAATTTTTTTAATGAGTGAGTATTATTCAGGAAAGAATTGAATAATTTTTAGTATAATCCAAAATGAAACACCAAGCACAAAAAGTATTAATGCCATATTTATTACAAATGAAACACACAGTATAAAGGTAAAATGATTGACAATACAGACTTCAGAGAGATTAGGAAAACAATGAAATTAATAATGAATGTTGCCACCATGGCTGGCAATAATTGTTGCCACAGATCTTGACATTGAAAAAATTATGCTACAAAAATTTTGTAGTAAGTATGTAGTGTGGCCCATGCAGCCTCTCTACCTATTTAAAATTGATCATTTGTAATAATAAGTGTTGTATGCTGGATCAATCATTTTTTAATCATATATTAGACATGTTTATTCATAAATAAATCAAGAGAACAAGCAAGTCAAAGCAACAATGCAATTTGATGGGCACAGAAGGAAACTGGAACATTACATAACATATGAAGTCACTCGATGTCCTATTGGAATGTCACATCAGGCAAAGCTTTGCAGATAAGCAATGGGCTGCAATAATTTAGAGTAATGGCAATGGCTAGTCATTGTACTAGCAATGTGTACAGGAGTGAAATCAAATACTACTCCTAGCAATAATACTAAATGTATGACAAATAACGCAGTAGTTCATTAGGAATTTATTACAGGATTGCATCTTATTATATCTAATTTATTTTTGAATTGCACTTGATTAGAACTTTAGCTATAATCAAAGTAAAAAGCTTCTAAATATATAAAAGATTCATTGAAAGGGGAAAAAAACACATTACCAACTTAGCAATATCACAAAAAATACAATCCATCCAATACTCAATACATTCATCAGGAAGAGAGCCAAAAAATCATAATTGTACATTTTTAAACACAGACAATAAATTTTAATCTGATTGGTCACATGGATAACATTTTTTATAGGGTGAATCTTACAAGATATTCAATTAGCTGAAGCTATAGTGAAAGCACACTATGCAAACAAGAGACCATTATGTTAATAACATGCTGCAGCCTGAAATACACACCCTCAAGATTAATAAATTAAATGTAAAAAAAACTTTTTTAAGAACAAGCTTTTATTTAAACGCGCTAAAAAGAATAAAATAAACTTTTCCTTTAAAACTTTTTTTACTATCAACTTATAACGTCATTACACAATTTATATGATATAAAAGCTTGTCGCAATATTTAAGTACTCATATTTACTTAGTTTGAATTTTTAAAAACCAAAATCAATCAGGTCAAGTTATTTATTTTACTTGTTTATCTACACAGGTAAATCTCGCGACAAGCTTTTATATCATATAAATTGTGTAATGACGTTATAAGTTGATAGTAAAAAAAGTTTTAAAGGAAAAGTTTATTTTATTCTTTTTAGCGCGTTTAAATAAAAGCTTGTTCTTAAAAAAGTTTTTTTTACATTTAATTTATTTTTTACTTTTTAGTTATCGCTGGACAGGTTTCTCAGCCTGTTCAACTCATTGAACGCTGGTTCGCCATCCCTGGTTTAGCTGAATTAATTCTCGCAAAATGGGGTATTAGACTAAAAAACACAATTTTTTTTTAAATCCGTAATTTTAAGCAATTTTTCAATCTTCGATGCAGATTTTGGCTAACATTGTTCTACACACGAAAAAAAAAGGTTTAGTGAGATTATCTTCATAAATGACAAAGTTATTAAATGTTTAATTAAAATTTTGACTATTTTTGAAAAACTTAAAGAATATATTATTTATTTGAAATATTTTGAAGATAAGGGATGTATTTCTCTAACATATTAGAAGAAAATTTTAATTGTTTATTAAAAACTTCAAAAGGCATTTAAATATTTGTATTAATCAATAAAATGCTTAAGACTAAAAACGCATTTTGTAATCAAAAAAGAAAGTTTTATCAAAAAATGATAATTTTTTGCTGGACATTGAATATCTTCTACGTAAGAATCTATTTTTTTTAATTGCTCAGATCATCTTTAGAAACTTGATTTTGAAAAAATCAATAATTAAATTCAAATAAAATTAAACAGATTCTATTGTAATTAAATTTAAGGACACATGTCGTAGTGTGTGTTTAGATTACTGGTGATAAAATGAGGTATATTTAAATTACTCGTAGCTTAAAATTAGAAAATTTCTTAAAAAATTACTTCATTTTATTGTAAAATTATTTTTTTTTAATTGAAAATATATTGCATTTCTAGATAATATTTTTCTCTTATTGTTTTCCTAGCGGATTCCTTTTTGATGGGTAAGATACATTAAAAAATTATCTTTCCGATTCTGTAATTATTTTTTGTCTGAGTTTCATAGATTAAAGTTAGATAAATTTTTTAAGAATTTCCACAATACTCCATCTCAGTTTAACTTGAAAGCTTTGAGAAAGGTATACAATGTACCAATCTACTTGAAAATTTTTTTTGTTTTGAATTTAAATCCAAGAGAATAGATAGAAATTTGTAAAAAAATTGCATACGTAGTAGAAATTAGATTATTTTTACGTTGTAGAAATGAAATTATTTTTTAGACAAAGTTAATAAATACAGTCAATAGCGCAACG